>JANHZU010001865.1:223185-238580 GCA_032468055.1 Acrochordus granulatus
ACCAGCTATCCTTTCACCTTGGCTAGAAGGCTTTTATAAGAGCAAGTTGAAAAAAATGAATGGTATTGGCAAAGAGCTCCCTGATGGATGGTGAAGGAATGAAGCAAGTTAAAGAGGACAGGGAGATGGTCTGCTCAAATGGATGGCTCCTCATGAGTAACGCTGTCAGCTAAAATGGGCCTGCCCCAACAGTAGCTGCTATACCTTAGTACCACCATAATGAAAAAGCAGAAGCTGTGCTGCTGTTATTACACTTCAGCCCTGGAAGTAGTTGTATAGTCTTATTGTGTAGTTGCTCTCTCTGCACTTACTGATTCTGTGATTTTTGCTGTAATAAACACAGCCACCTACTGAGTTTTTGAACTTTGCAAAGTGAGTGTTTTCTTCAACATCCCATAGGAGATGGAGCATTCCCAGTCTCTAACAATGGCTAATGGAAAGCAACTATGAAATGCTTTTTCTCTTTTTGCTGAGGCACAAGGTGATTCATAGCTTACCTCTTACTTTGTTTATGTTATTTGGATCTGATGGCTGAGCCCAGTGGGATGTAAGTCCCTCCATCACAACCAGCGGGAATTTTTCCATTCCATTCCATTCAGTGACAGACAATGCTGAAAACACAGGAAAAGCTTGGACAATGAAAGGTAAGCTGTTGCTTTATTTGGGGAAAAATTTAGGACTGACAATCCTAGAATAGAGATCTGTTGGGCAGCAGAAGATGATCCAAATGGGTAACTTTTATGAATCTTTTTCATTTGTTGGATAATGCTGGCCTAGTTAGAGGGCTTTTAGACATGAAGATATTTGTCAGGTTAGCTGAAGAATGATGTAGAACAATTCAGCCAGAGTTCAGTTCTTTATTTGCTTACATATAAAATGCAGAATTTTGCTAGACTAAATCTTTATTACTTTCAACCTTATGGATATACCCTGGGAGATTCTAGGAAATGGCTATCCTAACTCTCTTTCTCTTTTTCCTATCCAGCTTCAGGTTGCGCTGCTTCTAGTCCATACGTCTTTTTGGAATTTCCCTTCTTCCTGGGAAACTGCCACTTCACTGTACAGGTAGTCCTTGACTTATAACTATTTTTTTTAATCAACTGTTCAAATTTACAAAGGCACTGAAAAAGTGACTTACAACCAGACCTCACACTTAGGATCATTGCAGCATCCCCATGGTCATGTGATCAAAATTTGGATGCTTGGCAACCAGCAAATGTTTACAATGGTTGCAACATCCCTGGCTCATGTGGTAGCCATTTGCAACCTCCCCAGCTGGCTTCTAACAAGCAACGTCAATGCGGAAGCCAGATTCTCTTAATCTGCAGTAATTTGCTTAACAACCATGGCAAAAAAAGATAGTAAAATTGGGCATGTCTCACTTAACAATTGCCTTGCTTAGCAATGGAAATTCTGGTCCCAATTGTGGTCTTAAGTTGAGGACTATCTGTAGTCTATCACACAAGTTTCCTCTCCATAAGCATCATCTCTCACAATGTTATATTTATTCACAATTCAGTTTCCAAAATGAGAAATCAGAGAATGTAATTACATAATATGATCATGCTTGGAGTATTAAATGTTGCAGTAATCTGTCAGTGTGCTAAATCCCCATCAGGCTGTTTTGGCAGTGAGGAACTTTTATGTTTATTAGATAATAGACAGCTACAGGGAGAGACAACGTGTAGAAGAAGATTGGTTGGTCAGTGGACAATCTTTTGCCATTTAGTTAGCTTAAATATTTCAGATATTTCAAAGGCATTAAACACTCTCTGATTATTCTGTCATACATTCATTTTATTTTATTGCAGGTTTTTATCTGAATAAACATATAAATTAAATGTTGTAAGGATCAGCCATAACTCAATGACAGAGGAATGATTTGCAGACAGAGGTTCTCCAGTTCAAGTCATTGATATCTCCAGTGAAAAGGTAATGAAATTATTTTCTACCAGAGATTTTGGTCAAGGCAGGCAATGCTGGTAGGGCTATCAGATCTGCAAACTCCTGTTTCTCTTTGCTACCACTGAATGGACATACAGAGTTTTGCAGCCCTAATTCTGGATTATGTTTAATGAGAAAGTATATGAATCAGAGAGGCGTTCAGGTATAATCCTTATGGGGATGTAAATACAATTAATCCTTGGATTGCCATGAGTAATTTGGCTTCATTGGCTCGTAAGCTACCCAATCTTTGCCCCATACTCTCAACAAACCAATTTGAATATAGTACAGTTGTTGAGCTGGGCTGGAGAACTCCGGATCAAATATGGCCAGTCAGTAGGAGGTGCAATGGAAGAGGATGCCTAAGAAAGGAGGAAATAAATAAGAGAAAAGCCACCACTATTATTATTAACATTTTTGAGATGTCAGTGAAGAAACACAACCTCAAAATTTGGGTTCCTCTATTTTGCATGATGCTTCAAGGAGTGTTACAATGCACTCTTTGGTATGTGGATTCAAAGCAATTAATGCAACAAAATATCTTGATCTAGCCCAGGAGCAGCTGTTTCAATCACAATTTTGCTGCAAACTGTGGAAGAACACAGAAAAATTCTGATATATCATCTGTTCAGATCTAAATATGAACTTAGATGAAGCTTCAAGGTTAGCCAATCTTTGAACATTTTTGGGCTCTTTTTCCAAGAATTTCTAGAGTGTATAGGTTTGGAGGGAAAATTCATCTCATTGTGAGATTTCCATATTAGAAACATAACTAACAATGGGTCCAGCATAAGTGTTATTCAAATACATGTGCACACACAACCTTCACAAAAAGGGCCAAGTAAGATCTAGCACTGAATCTTCTGGGATGTTATTTGTTTAAGGGAGTAGGCTAGTTGGATGGCTTTGGCCAACCTATTCTTAGTCTCTATTCTACTTATGTCAAGTAAAAATAGGAATCTATTCTTTTTCTATATCCAGGAAAGCAGCTTTGCTATTGATAATGAAATTGTTATATCCTGCAGGATAAAGGCAATGATACAGTAGCCATTTATAGGATTAGTATGTAGATTTCATAAGCCCAGTATTATTATTGTCTTGTATCAGTGTAGGAATAATAGTGAAGAGATATTTAAATAGAGTGAATAGAGTGTAAGTATAGCTTCAAGGGATGGTAATCATTTCAGAATAATGAAAGAAGAATACAAACATGATCCAGCCAATATGCCCTTGGCAATGTTTTTACTCTTATATTGGAATATTTGTAGTATTTGAAGACTAAATAGATTTATTAAATTAATTGTTTAAAAATATTTGTATCCATTCATATATCCTATAACTTTTATTTTAATTAGGAATATTTTTATATATCAAGAATTCAATATATTTTTATGACTTATATTTTCAAAAGGAAACTTATGCAATTAGCTTCCATTTTCTTTGTGCTACCCACAATTCTTTTGCATAATTTTTAATAACCCTATCGATTTCATAGATAGATTTAATAAGATGTTCTAAAAATGGAGGAAACTAATTACTTGTTGGTTAATAATTGACTTGCTTAAATTTAACTATCTTTCCGGGCTTGCCTGTGATTAAAATCATTTTGTTAATTTATATTTTTGTTTAAAAATGATGCTAATGAATTCCAAAGAGCACAATTTACTTTGAGAATTGACAGGAAAGCTACAATTCCAGGAATAGTTTTCCTACTGGTGGATGGGTCTTCCATGAGTCTATAAATGGAATACTTTATAAAACAGAAACAGTAATAACTGACATAATGAAGGTTGATTTTTTTCTTTAATCTCCAAGAGAACCTAATCAGGTTCTCATGGAACCTGCGAGTGCCACAGACCACAGTTTGAAAAACTCTGAAAAGCGTATCAAACAACTGATGAAATTTCACATCTGTGCTCTCCGCACCATCTTTGGAATTTGTTGGCAAGACCAAATTGCCAACCTGGAGGTCTTGGATTGTGTGGAGTCCACCAGCATTAAGTCGCTGTTTATCAGAGCCCAGGTGAAGTCAGTAGGACATGTCATCAGAATGGATGGCCATTGTATGCCTCGTCAGTTGCTCCGTAGTATACTAGAGACTGGAAGAGACATTGAGATCAACCATGCAAGCATTACAAAGACATTATGAAAGAAACCCTATTCCTTGTGACATCCAGCCAAAGGAACTAGAAGCTGCAGTTGCTGGCAGAACCCACTAGTGATCCCTGTGCTATGAAGCCTCCATCTATTTTGAAGTAAAGGCTTCAAAAACTAATAGAAAACTGTGAATGGTGTCACATAATAACACCCACAGTTACTGCAATAATGCACTTCCAAATCTGCTATTATTTTAGCCTCTGTACCTCCAGACCTGGAGTGCAGAGCTTCTTCCATGTAGATGAACTGCACTACAGTAGGTTTTCTTTGTACCCAAAATGCTACCATATAGAGATTAAAATAAATATATGCTTATCTCTGAACCTGATTGTTCTTTGATTGCCTTATATCTCCCAATACTGCTTCTCCTACAACATTCTTCCCTGACTTACATTTGGAACAAAGCTGCACAAGATAATAATCCAAGTCTTTGATGAATTTAGGCAATGCTCTCTCAAAGCCATTGGAGTAAGTTAGCATTGCTACATCTTGTCACATTGTAGCATGAGATGAGCAGCATATAAATTTAATAAATAAATGATCAATAAAATGAATCCCGCAGATTAAATTGTGTACAGTGTGAAGAAGGTATTTTTTTTCTTTTGTCTTGTCTAAATCCCCTTCCAATTAGCTTTACTTGGATTGCTTAATGTTTTGGAAGAAGTAGAAAAAAAAGCTGCTCCCAGTTCACTTTTCCCATAATATGTATTTTATAGGCTTTGATCATGTCTCACTTTGCTTGTCTTTTTTTCTCCAGTCTTTTAGGATTTTCTCATAAGGAAAATATTTGAGGTCTCTGATGACTTTTGGTTGTCTTTTTCTGAACTCTTTGCAGCTATATTATGTCCTTTTTCAATATTGTAACCAGAAGTGTGCAGATTATTCAGATGTAGATGTGCTGCAGATTTGTATAATGGCGTAACTTTGCAGGCATTTTTATTTTTAATCCCATTCCTAAAGATCTCTGCGATGGAATTTGCCTTTTTTCAGTTGCCTCATGCTAAGCTGACATCTTCATTGAGCTATGACACTGTGACCGATGTTACTATGACATTATGACCTCAAGGTCTTTTTCTTGGTTAGTTACAGATAACTCATCCCCATTGGCATATACTAGAGAGAGGGGGCCTGCCCCAATGGATCATTTTACGTTTAGTTAAATTAAATTGCATTTGCCTTTTAGATGACAAATGAAATTAGACTTTGGAGCACTTCATAATAAAACTTGCTTTTTCCCACTCAGAATAATTGTGATAATAATTGTGGAATAATTTTCCACAAACTTGGACAGCTCACTGCTTAACTAAGTATATATAATTTATGAATAAGCACTGATCCCAGTAGTGATGTTTTTTATTTCCCTCTACTGATACAAATATACATTTAGCCCTACCTTTTGCTTCCTGTTTTTTAAATTTATTAACAAGGCCAGGTTCTCTTATCACATGACTACTAAGTTTATTTAAGAGCATTTGATGAAGATATTTGTCAAGAATTTTTGAAAATCCAAGTATACATTATCTCAATCAATTTATTTACAGCCAAAAAGCCCAAATAGGAAGTTAAAAATATAATCTAAAATGTGGTATTAGAAAAAAACATTAAGAAGTAAAATATTTAATAAATACAATACATTGAAAATTCCAACTTGATGAATTATTAAAACTTTTTTTTTAAATAGCCATAGCTAAAAATCTGGCAGTTGCCTCTGAAATTTTAGGATTTTCATCTGCAAGTAAAAATGTTAACATATTCAGAAATATCTCTTCCTGGTTTTGCTTTTAAAATAGGCCAGATAAGTTCCTGCTGAAGACTCTTAGAAAATTCAGAGTGCAATAAAATATGATCCATTATTTCAGTATTAATGCCATTACAAGATAAAAATTTTTGAGAGATGGGAATTTTTTAAACTCTGCAAGATGACATATTTGATGACAAAACATTTAATTGGCTTTCAAAAATGTTTTTCTGTATTTATTTAAGGTATTTAGGGAGATGAAAAGTATATCTGTAATTAATTCCAAAAGTTACAGGTGAACATGAAACTTTGACTTTAGACATTAATTCCTGTACTGAATTATCTCATAATCTTTGTTTAATACAGTGAAATGCTGATGTCATACCCATGGAAAATAAATAATCAGGATCAGTGGCAATCCAACTAATCTTCTAGGTCACCTATTTAACCACATAGCTACAATCCTTCCTTGTTTTTAAAACCTATATTTGCAACCAAGCTTAATAGCCTAGCCTTTGTTTGGGGTCTTAAAACCTGACTGTGCCAATTGATCTAGGTCCCCAATGGGGCGTGTCATACAGGAGATGGTTAACAGACTTATAGAAGATTGTACTTTCACCCCGTTTGTACTGTGCTCCCTTCCTTAGCCATCTTTGTTAACTGTAATATTAATATTTATAATCTTAATATTTTAAAATTTAATATTGTTTATACTTTGTAATAAGCTACCTATAGTTGCCTGAAGGTGAGATGGATGGCATATAAATTATGTAAGCATATAAATTTAGTAAACAACTTTTGGTAGGTTGAAACACTTACTTGAGGCATTAGTTAAGTATTGACAAGTAAATCAATTACAAATAAACTCTGATAAAACTGATTTTTTTTGAAACTATACAGTATCAGTGGAGTCATCTCCATCCATATGCTTGTTGATGTGTTTGTTTCAATATTGGGGAGGTAGGAATACATGCTTGATTTCATGGATATCTAATAGCATGCAATAGAATTGTGGAAAACATAATAATTGTTTATTCATGTTTTTATAAGATGTCACAGATCCAGAAAAAAGCATCATTGCAGAGTGAATGTGAGGGTACTCTGTTCTTTTGTAAGAGACTATTTAAGTGTATTCTATGATTGGTGGGGACTGTGCTAATGTTTGCCTCCTTTGGGCATGTAATGTTTGAAGGACAGAAGCAATGTCTGTAGACCCAGTTTACCAACATCAGCAATAACCTAAAAATGAAACACACATACACAGCACATTATTGTTGATGTAAACAAAAGGAATACCCCAAACGAGATGGGCACAAGTCTGGTACAATTTTCCTCATGTGAGCTATTATGTTTGAAGAGCTGGGAATTGGCAAAAGAGCATGAAAAACAACACAACCAGCTGTTCTGTATGAATACATTTATCAAATTAATTCAGAATTAGATCAGACCATGTGAGTTGTCTCAGGCCAGTGATGGAATGAAATGGACAAACCTATGGACAGAATTAACATCTAAAATCAAAGGATTCACTGTTGTCTCTTCTTTCCCCAAGGCACATCCCACAATATTCATTAGCGAAGGATTATGTGAAAAAAATGCTTGTACCAGAGTCATATCACTCTTGCTTGAGACAGAAATATTGAAGTAGGATTTGTGTGTTCCCTTCTTGCCCCGTGACTCTGATAATATGCATCAGGCCAATATGTGTAGCCAACTATATATACCTCTCTCTGTGTGTGTGTGTTTATAGCTACAGGAATGCCACATCAAATGCTGATGGACATGTGTGAATCAATCATATTACAACTCACTATCTCAATTTTTCCAAGTGCTAGACTCAATTCCTTGTGCAAGAGTTCAAGTTCTTAAGCAAGTGATGTATGAGCCCAATCTACATCCATCTTCTTAAGCTGTATCTCTTTTTTCTACAGCTGTGGACACTATGTGAACCAGATGAATTTGGCTATTGTCTACGGAGGCCGATATGACTATAAGACCATTAGTATCTACAGTGCTGCAGCTTTTATTGCTTTCACTATGACTGAAGTGATATGCAGGAAGAGAACACTGCCTGACCTTTTCTCATTCTTTCTCTTGGCTGGTGGTATTTATCCTGCGCACGAATGGATGACTCCAGAATAGCAGTTTAATAACAGTTTCTGTCTTTTGAAAAGAATGCTTAAAATCCCATTTTCTGGTTTGACACAGAGAAACAGAATGCATGTGAATATTTATCTGTGGAATGTGAACCTTCTTTATATAAAGAATTTATCCAAAGTATATTAAACTGCTCTTTAGATTTTTTTGGGAAAATGGCTTGATTTCTGCAGTGCCAACCCTAGATTTAAAAAAAAAAGCTGCAAGAAAAATCTAGCTGCAGAACACTTTGATCTATGAAAGAATTCAGAAATTTACTGACACAGTCAAGAATGTGACTGGCTTGATTTTTATATTATGTTACACACCATGCTCCAGTCATCTTATTTGCCTTACAAGGTTTTTGCAAGCAACTTCAGAGCTGTTGTCCTGAGCTGCAATAGTAACTAGGAGTATAGCTAAGCAGCTGATTTAATAAGATAGGAATTTAGCACAATGGGACATTCGAAGAATTCAGGCACCAAAGCCTAGCTGTCAACAGTATTTCCCTCTGGCTATATCTCTACATGTAAAACAACTTTCCCTATTATCTTAACTCAAATATCAGTTACTGGAGGGCTGCAAATTATACATCACTGGATTTACATTTTAATTTTCTCTGCTTTTTATGGAAATCATTTAAAATATATGTCCACATATGCTCTGTTTTATGTTAAACAATAATTTGGGTTTGAATTTTAATTGCCATGTTTGCACACTGTATTTTTTATTGTTGTAAGCTTCTGAAATGTTGGAATAAACAGAGAATCAGGAGATAATAAATAAATAAAACAAATCTACCTTCTGAAAACATCTTGATTTAAAATAACCTAGAAAGCAATTGTACACTGATAGCATATCTTTAGTGAAATGTTATTTTCTTCTAAAATATGTCATATTACTTGGAATATTATTTCATAAATGAAATGCAAGGATAGAAAGATACAGTATATTCAGAAAGAATAACCAAACTAAAGGAAAGGCAATGTAGTGTGATATGAGGTATATATTGTACAGATGTGTATTAAAATGTAGGAAATTGAGCATAAAAGTCCAGTTGGCAGCATCTGGATAAAAACACAAGGAAGGGAAAACAACATCCTTGACTGAAGAGATGTGATATTAACCACTGAGCTTGATAGAAGATCTAGCTAATGCCTACCTAGACCAGATTATAGAACTTCTAAGGAGGAAAATTGTAGTAATAATGGGAAACTTCAATTACCTGGATATCTGCTGGAAAGCCAACTCAGCTATGACTGCAAGATTCCCAAAATTCCCAAATGATCTTGCTCTTCCATTTTTTATACCATAGAAGACATGAAAGGCTCGCACAGATATCCTAACAGGGAAGAGCTAGTTAAAAAGGTAGAAGAAGGAAAAAAGTGACTGAGGCATAATTCTACAGGCACGCTAGATTTCAGGAAAAGTCATTTGAACAAACTGAGAGAAATATTTGGGGATACAGTGATGAGAGTGGTTAAGACACTGTGTTTGTCGGCTGCCCCAGGTCCTGCCAACCTAGCAGTTTGAAAGCATGTAAAAAGGCAAATAGATAAATAGGTACCGCCTTGGTGGGAAACTAACAGTGTCTGTGCACCTTGGTGAATGTCATGCTAGCCACATGACCATCTTTGGATGAATGCTGGCTCTTTGGCCAGGAAATGAAGATGAGTATCACCTCGAAGAATAGGCCATGTATAGCAGGGGAAACCTTTATCTTTTACCGTTTTAGAGAAATATTAGGTAAGATCCCATGGAAATGAATCTTTAGTTCCAAGAGAATTTGGGAGAGTTGATAGTTTTAAAAAATGAGATATGGGAAGTATACAGTCCCAAAATCATGAGGTTGGACTGAATGGAGGGAGTTTAGAAAACCTTTGTAGATGGAGGGGTGAGTTTTAGGTTGAGTCACAACTTAAAGGGCACATGTATAGGGAATAGAACTTTGGTAACCAAGAGACATACTAACTAATAGAAAATTTTTGCAAAAAGAGAGGTAGGAAATCAATTAAAATATAAAAAGGATTTTGATTCATAAGTGAATCTAAAAGCAGTTATTTTTTTTGCTATGCTAGTAATAATTGAAAGAAAAGGAAAAAAAAAGATGGGCCTATTTCCTGGAGAACAAAAGTAGAATAATAGGTGCTAGAAAGAGCTCCTGGATTCCTACTTTGTTTTGATATTTTCCCCAAAGAAAATCTGAAAGCAAGGGGGCTTAAACAGAAGGAATAAATAAGATGATTATGAAGTGTCTGACTGCTATAAAGGTGAAGGTGACCCTGCCAGTCATGACTGACTCTAAAGTCTTCTTCAGTTTCAAGCCGAAGAGCCAGTGTTGTCCTGGGATGCTTCCGTGGTCATGTGGCTGGCATGACTAGATGCCAAAGGCACACAGACACTGTTACCTTCCTGGCAGAAGGGGCGGTACCAATCCATCTACTTACACTTGTGCGCTTTTGAACTACTGGTTGGGCAGGAGCTGAGGCGGAAGAGCAGGTGCTCACCCTGCTGCATGACAACTCCGGGTCTCAAACTTGGGTGGCCGACTTTCCAGCTGGCAAGCTGAGCTCCTAACTGCTTGCGCCACCGTGCCTCTGTCTGACTGCTATAGATGTGTTTAATGTTCTAGAGCCACTCCAATTTTGTCTGGGACACTTTAAGGAGCTTGCTGATGTCATGTGAGAATCCCTTTCTGTGATATTTAAGTGATCATAGAGAACAGATATCAGACAACTGGATCAGAACAGTTGTTAACCCTATCTTCAAAAGGTGAAAACTATGATGTTGATACTGGGCAAACCTCCAGAACAGATGATTAAGCAGTTAGTTACTGGGCATTTAGAAAGGAGCATGTTGCTTGCCAGGAGTCACTTTGTTTTTGTCATGCCAAACTAACCTCAGTTTTGACTGTGTGATCAGTTTAGTTAACCACCAGAATATTTTGAACTTAACGTATCTTGAATTCAACAAAACTATCATCAATGTCACTCATGAATATATAGCAACATATAGAAGAATTTTGACTGGACTATGCTATCATTGATTGGAAGGACCTTATAAGATAATATCAAGATTAAAGAGGATCTTAACAAGCTGGAATAATGCACAGAAACCAACAAAATCAATTTCAGCAGTGACAAATACAAACTCCTTCATTTGAACAGAAAGAAGCAATCAGAGACTTAATATAGGGTGGGGGAGACTGTATTGGGCAGCAGCACATGTAGTGATCTAAAATGGTCTTGGTGGACAAGAAGCTGAACATGAGCCACCAGTGTGACAAGGCTGCCAAAATAACAACTGCAGCTCTACAAAATTAGATATCATGATATTTTCTGCTTGATTGTTTGACTAAGTGTTGACTGCTGGAGAAGATGTGTTCTGGTTTTTTATTTCCTTTTTAGCTTTTTTATTGTCTTTTTTGAATGGTGTGTAAATGTAATTTATTTCTGTGTGCCTATTGATGGCTGATTTGTCTGAATGACAAGCTTCCAGGAATGCCCTAGTATTTGTGGATTTTATTTATTTATTTATCAGTCATATTTATATGTCACTAATCTCCTAAAGGACTTTTGGCAGTTCACAATCAACATTTTTAAACATTTTTAACATTAAACCTCAGCCCCCTGAGTTGACCAGCAGTGTTCATATCTGGGGGCTTCCTCTGTGGCTCCTGCTCCACTCTCAAGCTGAGGCAAGTCCACTACTGACTTCCTGCGCCTCTCGCTGCTGGCTGGCTTCCCCCAAAAGAGGTACCCATTCTTTTTCAATTGTGATTATAATAGATTCTACCCATGTATTGTGAAATTAAGGAGTTTCATCAGGCCTTCCAGGTGCAAGCTGGTGTTCATGGATGCACTCTGCTAGTCTTCTGCCTGTCTATGTTGCATAGACAGAATAGAATACCTGTTACAATTCTTACGCTGCATGTTGTGGATGACTCCTGTTTTTTTCTTCTTTTGATACTGGGTTTTATGGTTTACCAAAGATGTTTCGAAGGGCTTTAGTTGGTTTATGTGCTACAGTAATGCTGTGTGGTTGTGGTTGTTTCTGAGATATTTTTGATATATGACATTCTTTTTCATAACTTATGCTGATTGTGCTGTAGTGTGTTGATTGGTCAGGAACTTTTTCATAAAGTTACATGGGTATCCATTTTATTGGAAGATATATAAGCAGTCTGTTCCCTTTCTCTGGTGTTCTGAGCTGCTGCAATGTGTTTGTATTTGTCTGAATAATGTTTTCACATAACTCCACTTGACGAAGTTTGGCTTGTTTCTTTGGTAATAGAGGACTTGGTTAATATGAGTTATTTTTCGATAGATTTGTGTTTCTAATTTGCAGTATTTACATTTGCTGATAAGAATAGGAAGCATAGTGTGGTGCTTTCTTCTTCCCTTTGAATTTAATTCCTTTGACGATGTTGATAGTTTCACATCTCTCCTTTAGTGATTCCTTTTTCATAATGATGAAGGTGTCATCTACGTGCCAGATATATATTTTTGATTGTATGTGTGAGAGTGCATTACAGTCTCTACTATGAATCCCAAGAGTGGTGATTTTATAGGTGTTCCTCTAATTTGTTGGTATATTTGTCCATCACACTGCAAGTAGGTAATGAGACAGAGGTTGATGAAGTCCATGATTCTGGGTATGTTGATCTTGGTGTATTTGCCTAACTGCCAGTGATTCTTTTGCTAATTCTGGCTCTAAAGGTGTAAAGAGTGCTGTGATGTCAAATTAAACCATAACTTCATTTTCTTCTATTTTAAGGTCACTGTTTTTTTGGAGATACTGTAGTGGAGGGTTGGTAGAATATTTATTCATCTCTGTGAGATGTCTAAGCTTTTTAAAAAGTTCTTTGGCTATGTTATTTGTAAGTTCTTAATAAATTCTTTATGAACTCTTTGGTTTACAAAAAAGTATTTTTTTGGACTATATGATCTCCAGTTTCTTTTCTAACTTCTTCATTCTATGATTTTACTATATGAGTGGTTCTCCAAAACAACAGTTACAACTAACATCTACTTTATATCTTTAGAGAGATAAGAGTTGTGTATTGTAACTTGGTAGCGGTAATCACTGCCTGATCAAACAAAAGAAAGGATCATCTTTATCTAGAGTCACCATTTTCTTGCTTCATTGCATTATCTTCATAATATTGTCAGATTCTAAATAATTTACACCTTTTTTTGCCTAAGATGTACATATCCTTCTATCATTATAATTTGTAGTGCCCCTTCTTTACATATACAATATTACAGAGTATCACTTTCTTGGAATTGCCAACCTATTTAAAGAGTCATGCTGTTGTGCTTTTAATAGATTAATAACAGTCAGGCTGAAGCATGTTTGATATATTAATGACAAGCTTTTTTAATATAGGAGAGCATTATAGCCTATTGGTATTGGATTTGGAATGGAAATTCTGTATAAAAGCCACTTAGGCTATGGCTTGTGATTTTCTATTTTTATTTTGGGAAAGAAAGGATTTTCAGTTTTGGTTGATATAATTGGAAATGTGGGATAAGAATCCTTCTAGTGTTTTATATATGAGTAGTGTATAGACATACATATGTGTCTTTGTGTATGTGTATGTGTGTAAGAGAGAAAAATTAGATATATACATCTTTCTCTGTGAACATGCATGCACATATGTGTGCGTGGATGTACATACACATATATACCTATGTATAAAAATACATTCCACTGGACATGGAAAAAAAGCAAGATAAAGCAAAAAAACCAACAACAACCCCCAGATACTTTCAAAGTATGCATGTGGAGACATTTACTAAAATACATGGACTGCAAATAAATATCTGGATCAGCTAAAAACTGAGTGAAGCAGAAGAAACACATGAGCATGGGCTATGTATGGATGATAGATTACATTCACCATTCAGATGATAGATCAGCAAAAGTAGAAAGACTACTTAACACAGATGAGGAATGTAGAAGGATAAAGGGTAATGGAGAGAGCCAAAGAAATTACAAGATTGTCCTCAGAAGATATATAAGGTATTACTGAAGACAAATCAAGAAGGTGAGCATCTCTCCATATAGTCACTTCAAGATTTGATCTGACTGAATCATATCTAAGTGTGAGTGAATGTGCTGCCAACCCAATACAAAGAGACCTGACATGTAGAACTGATGTCTTAATATGAGTCCCAAAGCCCCTGAATTTTCAACAGATAAGTTAAAATAGCAAGTGACCTAAATAAAAATAAAGTGCTGGAAGCCCTTCCAGGCATTACATATAGCAATATGACCCAGATATTGAAATCACAAACACAAGCAGTTATATTCCATGTTTGATCTCCTTGCAAACTGCTCTTGATTTCATTTGTTAACAGAGAGGGTAACTCCATTTAATAGTCCTTTCAGCAACAAGGCATATAATTAGCTTTGCAATTCCTTTTGTAATGTTGGATAATTTGTTAGTCTGAAATCACTGTATTTTAATTTATTTTCAAAACGTTAAATATTAAGTATGGCAGCACCTGACCCTCTAGATGTGATTAATGTAGGCAGTGCTAAACAGGCTTATAATTAAATATATCTTCCATAAATAGTCAGCAGAAGGAAGCAACCATTAAAATAACATTAGATTATTGAAGACAAGCATTAGTTACTCAGTCTTAATTCTGAACAACAGATATCCAATAAGATGCTGGTGTGTTTGCTTTTTTGTTTTAAATTCCCCGTGGCTGTTGAAAACTATTTATAGGGCAGGATGATGACATGAGCTGAGAAAGAACACCACTGTGTTTCAGGCAACACATCTGTGAGAAGTATAAGCTAAATTTTAGTAGCTGTGAGAGTGCAGTCATTTTATATAGAGATGTCAACCTACACAACACACTAAGGAATCAGAATCCCAGAATTTTAGATGACAGATTTTATACATTTCTGAATATTGTTACACAATTCTCAGTATTTAATCATAGCCAAAAAATTATATTTTGTGAGAAATAGCTATTGAAGCATGGGCTTAAGTATGTATGTACAAGCATTTTTGAGACTGTTTTTACAAATGCAGATTAATGAAAAAATGGAACTGCAAAAAAGGAGATGAAAAGGATGCCTAATATTGTATACCTAGTTTACAGATAATCATCTTATTTAAGATATTTAGATTTCACCTCTCTTTATACATTCAAATCAGCCATCACACTCATTCCTCCCTTGACAAAATTAGAAGCATATATCTCCCTTTCATTGTTTGGATATCCGTAAATGGAATCATTTACAGATATCCAAACATAAAATTCATAATCGTCTGCTCCTTAAATAGAAGTATTTAAGGAGCAGATGATTATGAATCTTGTGAAATAATATGACATTGAGGTTCAGAACATCCTTATTTCTGTGGATAAAAAATCAGTACCACAGGGAGGGAGGAAGGGAGGGA
>JANHZU010001865.1:242709-256470 GCA_032468055.1 Acrochordus granulatus
AGCCTGGGGAAGTCCACCGCCAGCCCTGAGATAGCCTCAGTCAGCTCAGGCAAGGAAGAAGCTACGCAGCAGGGAGGTTGTTACAGTAGCAACAATCCTAACTGATCCCGAGAGCCCAATCTCAAGAACAGGGTCTCACAATCGAAAACTTGTGGAGCAAGGCCCCTGGAGGCAAACAGCGATTCTCGGATGACCACTGCCTTGGTTGGTGCCAAACCTTGAACCCGGCTGGACACATCTCCGAGAGGGCAACCCCCCCCCAGGAGCCAGGCAGGTCTTGGTGATGCATGCCAGGTCAGCCATCTCCTCCTCAATGAGATCTCTAATCAGGGGAGCTTTGTTGTAAACTGACCTGGCATTCATCAGCAGAAGTCAGACTCCAGGGCTGTCAAGGGCATGCTGGCCAGTGTCTGGGTGTGAGTGAGGAGGGCCAGAACACGCCACTAATACTAACCATTGGGGGCATCTTCTCCTGTAACAGATTGCCCTCCTGCTCCTGTAGCACCCCTACCTGTAACACCTGGATATCATCTCCTGCCCTAGAACTCCCCAAACAAGAAATGCCCTCCACCCCAATACCTCCCTTACTCCCGGGCATGGGCTCTACATTCCCTCAACAAACAAATAAAAAACTCTCACTCCCAGACAACCAGGGAGGGGCAATGGCAGAGGACCCCAGCACTATAGCAAGCTCTCAGCACAAGGGCCCCTGCTTCACACTCTCCACTAACCACACACTGCCCTCCCCCGAGACCAACTCTTACACCGAAGGCCAGAGGGAGGACACCCATCCACACCCCTTGACCAGCTGTCACTCTGGGCAAGGGCACCCATCAACTCAGCCACCCAGCTGGCTCTGGCTCTCACCCAGGGGCCAGCCCTGAACCAACCCTGGCCCGCAGTTCCTCCTATTGTGGCTGTGCTCGCCAACCCAGCCCAAACAAGACAATCATCCTCCCTCTCCACTTGGTCCGCATTGGCAATGTCCTCTGAGCCTCGCGCTGTCTTCTGGTCCACCGAGCCATTGAGTTCCAGGCTGCCTGTAGGGGCCTCAGTGCTCAGAGGTGCTGGATCGGCTATCAAGGCCACTACCATTGCAGGCTGAGACCAACTGCTCCAAACCAAACCGAAAAGGTCCGGCCACTGAACAGCTGATCGTGACCAAGCGAAGGCCCACAGCCCACAGAGATGGATAGATAACATAGTCAGTGTGATGGGTGTGGGCTTTGGAACACTCCGGGAGGCAGTGCAAGACAGGGGGGCCTGGCGTAATGCAGTCCATGGGTCGCAAAGAGTCGGACATGACTGTGTGACTGAAAAGTACATGTTTGTGTTGCAAGAGGATAATCAACTGTTTCAGTGGCTTCTTACAAATATGCGATAAAAATTGCTATCTATCTGGACGCTATCATGTATCAGAGACCTAAAGCCAAATCTTTCAATTTCTTCTTGAGGCAAGAATTTAGTCTACCCACAAAGTGTCAGAGGACTTAGAAATTCTGCTGATGTGAACATGAGAGTTTGATTGTCCTCTATTCTGTGAGCATCAGAATGATGGCAACCAACCCCCATTCTAGTGTTGATGAAGCAGCCATCACTTTGTTCTCATATAAAAATCAGGTGGCTATGCAGATGAACCAGCTAGCCTAGACTATGAACCAATTAGCCCAGCAGTTTGGACAGAATCATCAGCCTCCACAACAGCCAGGCTAGGCTTCCTTCCCATGGGAACCCAAACCAATACCGTAGCATAGCAATGACAGGCTAAATACAAGCGGTCCACCCTCGGCGCCTGATGAACCCTGAGGTGTTTCAGAGGGAGCTAGGGGATGTCCCAAGGGCATTCCTGCACGGTCCTGTTGAAACCTTGGTTGTGTCTTGGAATCGGAAGGCGGACGAGGCTTTGGATAGGAACACGCCTGTACAGCATCTCTCTATCCAGCACTCTCGGCACTCTCCATGGGTCACGGAAGAGTTACGGGGGCTTAAAAGGGTGAAGAGATGCCTGGAGCATTGCTGGCGGAAGATGATGTAGAAATAGTTGAGCAACTATTCAGTTGCTCCCATAAACAATATGATGATGTAATTTACAGAAACCCATACTGAATTGATTGTTGCCAGGGTCAAAGAGGATCATGCTAGGTATTGGAGTTCTTAGACATTCGATGACATCTTTCTATTTAGAATAGCAATTGATTTTGAATAGATTGCAATTTAACCTATAAATGTGAAGTAAAAACTCCATCAATCATCCTTTGCTCGATGACTGTCTTCATTCTCTGACTTCTGGTCCATTACAATCAATAATAAAAATACAAAGCTTCATGTTTAACTCATTCACTTGCCAGAATAAAGATCTCCTAATGACCATGAGGCTCTATAGATAACTTCATCATTCCTTCTGTAAGAAAACAACATCTCAGAATTTGATGTCTCTGTATTTCTACATCGTATATCAATTTGAGTAAAAACAGTGGCAACTGCTATAAATGGGTGGTAGGAGAAGCATTGGCTGCTCTTCAGGCATAAAAAGAAGAAAAGAATTCTCTCCTCTCTCCTTCTTTTTATCTCTCTGACTTTCAGCAAAGAGAAAGAGGAGGTATAGAATTATAGAGCTGCAAGACTGATCATGCAAAAGTAGAGATAAGATTATGGGGTTTATCAGAAAGGAAATCTTAGGAAAAACTTTGGGATACCTAGACCTGTTTCTATTTATCTAACCTGAAGTTTTCATCCACAGATAAGGTCATTTCTAAATGTCCTGTCATTTTTATAACAAGATACTAAAATATTCAACTGATTTTTGAATGTCAGGGAAACAGACTGAAGACTTTTATTCTAACTCAGCAGGACTGGAGAAAATAAAATGATTTATATGTATCATGGGGCAATACAAATAATTCTTTCAAGTCTGTTCATTGCTCTATTTCTAAATAAACCATCACAAACATCCATAAATGGTGGAATAATTTCTTGTGAATTATAGAAGTTGAATAGCATACTGCTAAATGATACACATGACATTACTTTCAGATTTACTTCTCTGTTTCCTATGTCTTCCTATTCATTAATCATTTTGTTTTTCTGTTCAGACTGTAAACTGCCTTGGCGAGAGATATAAAGTACAAATAAATGTACATTATCCTATCTCTCCTATGGCTTCTGTGAGCAGAATGTAGAATATGTTATGAAGAATCTTGTACATGAAACCACCATTGCAGATTTTTACCCAAGAAATGCCTATTTATTTGCTTAGTATATTGATCTGCTTAATGTGAGCATGGTAAAGCACTTAGAGAATCTTCAAAATAGTATAAAAACATTATTATATGATTAAACACTCACACAAATACAAAACCTTCCTGTTTTTTGCAGTTTATTTTTGAGATGAGTGACGTCGTTTGAAATAAATGAAGAAAGTCACTTGGACATTTTTAACAGATAGGATAGCAATAGGTTTTATATTTTTAGCAGGCAGGTTAGTGTTGTGAATTTAATGCTACATTTCAAGACAGAGAGAACTGTAGCCAAGCACCTCTCTATGTTGATTTTTACCTGTCATTTAAAATTAAAGGTAAAGGTTTCCCCTGCCAGTCGTGTCTGACTCTATGGGGCGGTTCTCATCTCTGTTTCCTAGCTGAAGAGCCAGCGTTGTCCAAGGACACTTTTGTGGACATCTAGCCAGCATGATTGTATGCCAAAGTCCATAACAGGAATATCCTAGAAGAAGAAAAGGATAATATAAAAATATGCCAATGGTAGATGAACAAATATATAGAAAATCCCTAAGTATTTAATAAACCAAATATGAGTTATAAATATTTTGGGGGGGAAATCAACAGTCTATCTATTTAAATCTTTTACAAGGAAAAAAAAGGGGCGAGGAGAAGAATAAAATTAAGGAAAAAAATTAATGTTTGAATTTGAAGAACTCCTCTCTTGCCCCTATAATGCATCCCTGAATAAATTATATTATTCTAGATCTTTGATTTCTTTGCTTATTATAATAGCTTTTTAGGAGATAGTTGGCCCTTTTTCATCTGACAATTGAGAGGAAATGAAATGCTGAAAAACTTGCCCAATATACAAGTTCTTCTTTGAGAGGAAAGGTATAGCCCAATAGTCCAGAACCATTTTTAATGATATTTTCATGTATTACTTTACATAAGTATTACATATGTAATACTTTATGTAATAAAGTATTACATAATACTTTATTATGATGATGATGAATTTATATTTTTAAATGTTAACTTTCCTTCTGTGAATGGAACTGTGTTCAGAATCATAGAACAGATTGATTCTGCCCCTTCTTTCATTCTACATTTTTCTATACACTGTACCTGGAACTGGAGCATCCTTGGAGAAATTGTGATGTATACTGTAATGCCAACAGCTACAGAGAAAAGGAGACCTATAGGAAATCAGCACCCTTTTTGTGAAGTGAAAAATCACGAGAGTCTGACTTAAAAGAAGGGATAGATTTATTATAAGAGAAATGCTGCTAAAAGAAAACAAAAGCTCCAAAAGGTAATTAATAGAAAAATCCTGGAGAATAGTCATTTGATGCATACATTCCTGGAATGCCAGCAAAAGGGGAAAAAATAGTTATTTTAAAAGGCTTGAATACTATGCCATCATTTTTTTCAACCAAATATTTGTGCATGCAAGAGGAATCACAAGTCATTAGCTTGTTAGATATCCCAGTTTCTGTCTATCTTAGTAATATTTCAATTACACTAAAATGAGGTTATGAAAAATATAATCTGGTACATGCAAAATATGAACCAAGAAAGGGCAGCATTTGCATATGAGTACTGTAGGCAGTATGGCAAACTATTAATAAACTTCTGTGAGTATATTTTAAGTATTTAGAACATGTAAATGATGAGATGATGAATTTTTAGAGGATTAATTTGATTGCTTCTTGCTAGGCATTTCTACCATTCATTGTTCTCATTCCATTTTTTTTTGCTTTATATAAAACTGTGTTTAACTCTGAATACACTTTCAAACAGCTATATAAAGCTACTCATTGCAGGCTTCCATTTCCAGGCCTGTAAATCCCTTTACCAGATGTAAAATTTGTGGATTTCTCTTATCAAGGTTACTGAAGAGACCTAGATTCTAGCCCCCTCCCCCTGCCACAGAAATCCACTGGGTCAATTGCTCTCCCTCAGCCCAAAATGGACCCAACTTCATGGAGTTGTCATTGTGGAATAAAATTGGACAATATTTCTGAGAACCATTTAGAGCTCCTCTAGAAAAGGAAGGATATAAATCTATTAAATAAATGAAGTAAAATACCCAATCAGGATTAAATAATTTTGTAAATGTAATAGATTATTTTAGGCAATTAATTTTAATTAGAAGCTGTTAATTCACTTTTTTTTTTGAAACCTGGCCCTCCCCTTCTTTTTTGCAGGAGAAGAATATAGTTCTGGCTGATACAGTTACACAACCTTAATCTGCAAATTCCTACACATGATAAGTCACATAAGTATGTTACATGGACACAATTTGGCCTCTGAAGTAATCCATGATTACTTTCCAACAGAGTTGGCAACAATACCATAGCAGCCTGACTGAATGATTCTTTCTCTCTCTCTCTACACACACACAGAGATATTTCTGTCCCATCAGGTTTAGAATCATCCTTTTGATTAAATATGGAATATGCTATCATTAATTATGAAACGGTAATCATTTTTACAGCTATTAAAACTGCAGTCCCATTTACTTGTGTTCCATTTATTCATTTATATACTAGATTTATATGCTGCCAAACTCAAAAATTATTCTTGAAGGCTTTGTTGTTCAGTCGTGCAATAAAAATAAATAATAAAAACAGTTTAAAAACTTTTAAAATAACAAACCAGACTGAGAGGAGGAGCCAAAAATATACAAGGGGGAGGAGGTGAATATTAAACCACCAACCACCTCTAAGGTGATGTATCATCACTTCACCTGGCAGAGCCAAGTCTTAAAGCTCATCCAGAAGGTCATAAGGGTGGGCACAGACCTCACCTCTGGAGGCCTGATGTTCTCCTTGGCTGATGGGATCCTGGAGGAAGTCGCTTCCGTTGGATTTGGTGGGGTGGGACATCTCCACTGGGGTGACACAGTTCTTCAGATAGCTTGGTCCCATGCCATGAAGGGCTTTAAAAGTCAAAACTAACATCTTCAAATGCACCTGGAAGCAGACTGGCAACCGATGCAGCTCATGGAATAAAGGTGTTACATGGGCCCCTACTATCATCCATGCAGTGGCATTCTGCACCAGCTGCAGTGTCTGGATGCTCTTCAAGTGTAGCCCCATGTAGACCGTGTTGCGGTAATTCAATGAAGAGATGATGAGGGCATGAGTTACTGAGTGAAGGAAACTCTGGTCTAGGAAGGGGCACAACTGGCACACAACATGAAGTCCTGCAAAGGCCCTTCTAGCTGCGACTACCACCTGCTCTTGGAGCAAGAGTCACAAATCCAGGAAAACTCCCAGATTGTGCAAGTGGTTTATATGGGGTAGTGTCATCCTGGCCAGAATTAAAGTTTTTAAAGTCCCAGAACCAGATCCCCCAGATACCCAATGTCTTGCCAGGGTTCAACCAAAGCCTGTTGTCCCCATCCAAACCCGTACAGCCTCCAGACACCAAGTCAGGGCTAAGAAGAGCATTTACTAGGATCACCAGGGATGGAGATATAAATCTGAGTATCATCAGCGTACTAATGGTACTTCATCTCATGGCAATGGATGATCTCACCCAGTGGTTTCATGCAAATGTTAAAAAGGAGAGGAGAAAGTTCTGAGCTTGCGGCACACCACAAAGTATCAGCCATGGACTGGACTTCTCTCTCCCTATTAACACTGATTGGGACCAGTCTTGGAGAAAGGAACCAACCCAGTGCAAAACTGTACTGCTCAGCCCCAACCCCCACAGCTAACCCAAAAGGATACCATAATCGATGGTACCAAATGCCGCCAAGAGTCAAGGAGAGCTAGGATAATTGCACTACCTCCAACCCACTCATGCCAGAATTCATCTACAAGCATGACCAATGCTGTCTCTGTCCCATAACTGGGCCTGAACCCAGACTGAAAAGGGTCCAGAAAATCCATTTTCTCCAAATCCTCTGAAGCTGTCATGCAACCACTTTCTCAACCAATTTCCCTAAGAACGGCAAATGGGAGACTGGACAATAATTGTCCAGACAGGTGGAGTCCAATGAGTTTTTTTTAACCAGGGCCTCCTTAAAAGGTCCTGGAAATGTCCGCTGTCACAGTGAGGCATTTATCACTGCATGGACCCACCTGTTAGTCACCATCCTGGCAGCTTTCACAAACCAGGAGGGACAAGAATCTAATTGACAGGTGGTCACACTGATAGCATCGATAACCCTGTCCACTTCATCAGGAACAACAGGCTATAATTTTTCCCAGATAACTGGGTAAGACTCCTCCCAAGGCATCTCAAGTGGATCTGCATTCTGCATGGCTTCCAACTGGGTCTGAATCTGATCTACTTTATCTTCCAGGTATTCAGCAAATTTCTCTGAACGGCCCTGGATAAGATCTCCTTAGAAGAGCACTGGGTGATCTTAAACAGGACTGAAGGATGACTCTCTGCAGATGCAGTAAGGGTGGAGAAATAATTATGTTTCACCACCCTTATCATCACAAGGTAGGCCTTAACAGTGGCTCTAACTTGTGTTTGGTCGGATTCTTCCCCAGACTTCCTCCAGTGGTGCTCCAAGCATCTCTTTACCCTTTTCAGCACCCACAGCTTTTCTGTGAACCACAGAGAGTGCTAGGTGCAATGAGTAGAGAGGCCATATAGGCACAATCCTATCCAAAGCCTCAGCTGTCTCTTGGTTCCAGGACATAACAGGGGTTTGGCAGGACCATGCAGCAGTGCCCCAGGAATGTTTCCCAGCTCCCTCTGAAACTCATCCAAACCCATCCAGGTCCATCCAGGTCCATCAGTCACTGAGGACAGACTGAACAAATAGGTCCAATCTCCCTGCAGAGGGGGAGGTGGCATAAGAGTGTCTCAAAGACACCATGGTGTGATCTGACCATGACAAGGGGAATATTGAGAGTTCCCCCTACATTGCCATTGATATGACAAGAAAAAAATATCTGGAGTCTGGCCACTGTCTTGAGTAGAGCCTGAAATAATCTGGGATAGGCCATGACTGCCATGGAAGTCAGGAACTCTGGAGCTAATTCCGAAGACAGACCTGGGGATGGCAAATTGAAATCCCCCAGGACTATCAGTCTACTGCCAACCCTGAGATGGCCTCAACCAGCTCAGGCAGGGAGGATGCTATGCAGCAGGGAGGCTGGTATAGTAGCTACAATCCCAACTGTTCCTGAGAACTGAGCTTCAAGAACAGGGTCTCTCAACCAGACACTTGTGGAACAAGGCCCCTGGAGGAAAGAAAGATTCTCACCTTGGGTTTTTGGCTGGTGCCAAAACTTAAACCCAGCTGGACACATCTCTGAGACAGCAACTCCCCTCTCAGGAGCCAGCCAGGTCTCAGGAATGCCAGATCAGCCTGCTCCTCCTCAAAGATGTCACAAATCAAAGGAGCTGTATTATTGACTCGTCTGGTGTTGACCAGCAGCAGCCAGACCAAAGGCCCTCCAAGGGCATGCTGTCTAGGTACTGGACATGAGCACAGAGGACCAGAACACATGAATTATACTAAACATTGAGGGCATCTTCCCCTACAATGGCCTGCCCTCTGGCTCCTATAGTACCCCATGCCCATCACCACCTGAATTAAATCTCCTGCCCCAAGACCCCCCAGGGTGAAGTTCTTCCTCCTTTCCTGACATCCTCCCTCTCCAAGCCATAGGCTCTACCATCCCCAACAACCATATACAAACACACATTCAAGCAACCTAGAGGAAGGGAAGAAGAACAGCTCTATAGCATACGCTCTCAGAACATTACAGTGCTCTTGTCTCCTCCCTCCCTCATGCAAACATACAATGCATACCCCTCATACCAAGCCCTCTCACTGCTAGAATGTACATATTACATTCCATACTCATCGATTCAATCCTGAACATTGCTTCGAATTAGGCAGCAAGACACTGGGTCGCTCTCATTTTGCCACTATCACTCCAATTTAATGCCTTTCTCTATCCAGGAGTCATTTGAAGATTATTTGAGTATCTTTAAGGTGTGAAAATATACACATGCTATTTTGAGTAAACACCATTTCCCACCCATAAAAATCCACGAGCATGCATGTTTTACTTCTTCCCTGGGTAGAAATTCTAGAAAAGAAATTTTCAAATAAATTTTAGACTTTTTTGATTATTCTAAATAAATGTAGTCTTTGTGCTCTCTGAGCTTGATTGTTTCTTGAAGTTTCATTACCCAACTAGGTAATATAATTAGTGTTGGTGTGTTTTCTCCCTGTTTATATACAGTCCTGCCAGTATAGGTGGGAGTGAGGTTTTCTCCTTGGTAGTTCCTTAATTAGGATATTGTTTTCTGCTTCTTTGTTTGTCTAGTGTAAATCTCTGCTAATCCAGAGTTATTTCCAGAAGATATTCCCAGAAGTTATTATGGAAAGGATATGTTCTGGTCTTTTTGTTTGCTTCCTAGCTTTGTTATTGTCTCTTTTGAATGGTGTATAGATGTGCTTTATCTCTATATGTCTATTGATGGCTGATTTATCTGAATGCCAAGCTTCAGAAATTCCATAGCATTTTTGGATTTAGCTTAGCCTTGGATGCTCACAGTTTCCTGATTAAAATTATGGTTGAGTCTGCCCATGTGTTGTTAGATTAAAGGATTTTCCTTATGTCTTCTGACTGCTAGTTGGTGTTAATGGGTGCACTCTGCTAGTCTTCTGTCTATCTGTCTTACAGTAGCTATTACACTATTTCACTTTATTCTAAGGAAAAGCATGCACAAGGAAAAAGGGATGATTATGTTCATTTTTTTAGAAAATAGGGAGAATAATTAACAACTTAACAATTATTTTAGCAGTTAAATCAAGCATTTCTTAACAAAAAGACAGAAAAATATATTATGGATTAACAATCATATTAAGGATTTTTTTTCCAGAAAAGTTTTTTCAAAGACAATATCAGAAATGATTGAGATAAATTTATGTTATCATTTCAAATTCAGGACCTCTCTCTCTTGCATTATATAATCAGTTCAATTATTCCTAACTTGATTAAGGGGAAAACACATTTCAATGAAAGTATAGTATTATTGATTCAAATAAAACTCACTCTTTATTAGTATATTTTCTTAGAAGCACATTCTTGATTGATTTGTGTTTCTGCTTGATAAAATTGTATGTCAGTATTTCAGTTGGAGATTCATTGATTACCAGTCTGAAATTTTTTAAAGAATTTTAAAATGATTTAATGAGATATTTCATTACTGAAGAGTTGACCAACCTTTCAACATTAGACTTCTGAATCTTTAAGGTTGCATAAAGACTAAAATGTCCACAAGGGCAGTATATTTTATTGGAGAGCTATCACTATGTGAAAAGCTGTGTGAGAAAATACTATTTTCTTTATCTAGCAAGTTATTGAAAATGGGTCATTCTAGCTTTGTTTCTTAACAAAACTACTGGTCTGAACAACTGAAAGTACAGTATAGCTTACAAAGTACTGCAAGTAATATTCCTTATAACCTAGAAATTTTCATGCAATATATTCTTTCTGTAGATTTACTTGTGAGGAAGACTCAAACTGTTTCTGAAGTGGATCAGGGTGTTTTCTCATCCTTTCTGATAATGATGTTTTGAAACACAACAGGAATTAATAAATGACAAAATCTATGTCACAACACAAACATTGGCTTATGTGCTTGCATCAAATATGAAAAGGTAGACTGTTATTGATGTGGTTGCAAAGTAAAATGTCATGTGACTGTGCTCAACTTATAACATTAGTTGATCAGTTCTGGCTGAGATCATTTAGCAAATCACCATGGGTTGTTAAGTGAAATGATATGTGACCAAAACTTGTAATTTCATCCCAATGTGCCCATTAACTTTGCTTGTTGAAAACCTACTGTGAAAGTTGCAAATATGATCATGTGACTGTGGAATGCAGTGACTATCATAAATGCACACAAATTGCCAAGTGCCCGAATTATGATTACATGACAATGGACATGCTGTATGGCCACAATTTTGAGGATCAGTGCTACTATAACTTTGAATGTCATTGAACAAATGGTCAATAAGCAAGGACTACTTATACTGCACATCAGAAGCATTAAAAATAAGAGGAAAAACACGCAGTGATTTTTTTAAAAAAAATATACAATGATGAAATTAACACAGTGGGCAACAGTTTGGAGGACATCTAAATTTATTTGGTTTACTGTGGGATTGTTCCCCCTATTATTTGTTGATAAATTGTTCCCTCTCTTTCCTCTAATGGAAATAAAAATTTTATCCAGAATCAAATAAGATCATTTAGAGAATGAAAAAAACAAAATAAACACAAAATAATATATCTCCCACTGTTTTTTGTTTGTTTGTTTGTTTTTAACTTTTTTAATACTATAGGCCAAAGTACTTAGGTTGGGCCAGAAGGCAAGTGAATATATGAAACTCTGTGAAATACATTTCTGCTTTGTGTTACAGTTACAGAAACTCCATGAGGAACAACTTTGAACTGGTCTTCAGTTATAATATCTGCTTTTTGAAGTGGCCAAACAGTTTTATCATGCATACCAAAAATTTGCTTAACTCCATCACCACCAGATTTTTTTATATACATAAAATTGTACTGTACTTGTACTGTAAGTATGCACTTTTTAATATTTAAAAGACAACTGAGAACTGCTGTACTGGAGTTAAATTCCTTGCATAGCTAACCATGCTTGGCCAATAAAGTACCTGAATTTGAACATTTGGAGTTCTCCAAAGCACAAGAAGGAAGTTTTTCATTATTAGACCTTTAATTTTTTTTAAAGCTTAATAGCTTAGGCTTTTCTGTCACCCTGTTGTTATAAATAAAGCTTTTCTTTATTTCTTTCACACAAACACCAGCCTCGCTATTCTTTTGATGTACTTTTATCACTGTTTCTACTTGTTTTATCTATTTATAAAGCACATAGGTTATCCAAGAAACATGTAATAAAAAAGGTCTGTTCACATGAGAGTCAATACTTCATTTTCTCAATTAAAAAAATAAGAAAAATGTGCCCACATATCTTTAAACCAATTATTGTTGTTTATTCACTTGCTAAAGAGACAGTCCTCCATTTTTTTCTGACTGATACTCTGGACAAGAGAACAAACTAATATGAGTTACTTCTGTGCTTCACATAAAGTAATGAATTCTAATTCATGCCATGACTTATTCTGTTTCCAAAGTTTTTCTCAGTGAGATTTGCTATTAATTAATATTAATTTCAAGTATTCCCTAAGCATTTGCCCAAAATTTGCACAAACTTGCTGTCGGTAATGGAAGAGGAATAAAAAATATCACAGAATAACTGATGGTGGAAAACTGGAGGTATAAATACCAGATCCAAAAAGTAATACTGAGAATATGGTCTAACCCTCCCTAATCAGAATATTAAAGTTGGTCTTGATTATGAAGTATAAAACAAATGTAAGATACAAATGTAAAGGAGATATAATTAGCAAAGAATGTTAAAAAATCTCCAGGAATACACTTCATGGAACTGATCACCTTCAGCCTTTTCAGCATCAGTGGTTGGGGCATACACTTGGATTACTGTGATATTGAATGTGCCTTGGATTCGAACCAAGATCATTCTGTCATTTTATTGACTTTAATTCAGATGACCACGATATCTACTACTGTGCACAAGCATCCCTTAGAAGAAGTGGTGTAGCCATCATAGTCACTAAAAGAATGAGAGAAGCAGTTGTTGTTGTTCAGTTGCACAGTTGTGTCCAACCTTTCATGACCCCATAGACAGTGGGACTCCAGGCCTCCCTGTCCTGCAATGCCTCCTAGAGTCTGCCCAAACCCACACCCATTGCACTTATTATGCTATCTAACTATATCATCCTCTGCCTTCCCCTTCTCCTTTTGCCTTCAATCTTGGCCAACATCATGGTCTTTTCTAATGAGTCCTCTCTTTGCATTATGTAGCCAGATTATTTGAGCTTCAGCTTCAGTACCTGTCCTTCCAATGAAGAATCAGAGTTGATTTCCTGTGGGATTGATTTGATTGTAGGATTTATTTGATTAGTTTGATCTCCTTGCAGTCCAAAGGACTTTCAAGAATATTCTCCAGCATCACAATTCAAAGGCATCAATTCTTTGGCAGTCAGCCTTCCTTACATAGCTTTGACTATATGGACCAATACTAGGGTACACTCTCAAAAACAACAGAATGAATTTAGTTTGAATCAAGGGCAAACCATCCAACATCACAATAATCCAAGTCTATGCCCCAACCACTGATACTGAAGAGGCTGAAGTTGACTGGTTCTATGAAGGCCTACAACACTTTCTAAAACTCACACCAAAAAAAGAGATGTCCTTTTCATCATAGGGGATTGGAATGCTAAAGTAAGAAGCCAAAAGATAACCAGAATAACAGGCAAAGGCGAACATAATTTTATTGAGTGAATATGCTGGTCATAACAAATACACTTTTCCAACAATGCAAGAGGTGACTCTACACATGGACATCACCAGATGGTCAATACGGAAATCAGATTGATTATATTCTTTGCAGCCAAAGATGGAGAAGCTCCATACAGTCAGTCAAAACAAGACCTGGAGCT
>JANHZU010001866.1:7702-20916 GCA_032468055.1 Acrochordus granulatus
TCCAGTCCAGATGCCTGTTTTTTAAACTTTGTTGCTATGCAATTACCCTGGACGAGTGAGAGTCTTCACAGACATTTTGCATTACTGTATATTTTCTTTCCTCAAAAAATGTTTTTTTATTAATAAATAAATTTTTTACTTATTTTCTGCTTCAAAAAATCTTAGTTTTGTTTTTTTCAGTCTCCTTTTCTGGGGAGAAAGACAATCTGCTCATGTCTTGATACCTTTTCTGATGGAGTAGAAATTAGAAAGTATAGAGAAAAGGAAGAGGGAAAAGGAACTTCCTGACAATTTCCCATTTTATTTGTTTATCTTCCAGAACCTTTTTCATCATTGGTTTGCATTGCCAAAACCCTGTTTTAAAATGGAACCTACCAGGGAAGTTTATCCCTTTTAATTCTTTGTCTAAGTTTTTCCCATCCAATCCTTTCCCAAAGTGGGTAATTAGACCATTCTGTGAGCATTTTCTTTATCTGGTGCCTGCTGAACGTTTCCTCTAAATTGGAGCCAGTTGCTTGCCCTCTAGAGTGGGCATGTAAAGTGACAGTGGGGATTTTGGGGGATTTGGTTTGCAAGATGCCTCAGGACACCCCTCAGTGCTGCTCATCATCATATACATCACCTATCCATATCAGTTCCCAAACCCACTCTAAAGGAAAATGTCTGTCTATAGTTCCAATGTCAATTCCCAGAGGGATAGTCTTTTTAACACAAATTTCATTTTTTTGTTTATTAATCACTGAATGAGCAGGGTTTTGCCAGGACAAAAAAGGCAAGAATGACCAAGAAATAGTGTGTTGAGAGGACTTTTGTCCAAATCTAAAGGCTGAGAAGGATCTCCCAAGCAGCTGCTGTTTGCCCATGGGGGGGATTCTGCTCATTTATTGCTGTCTGCTGCATAGGTAGAGACTGCAGGAGGACTATAAAGACAGTGTGATAGGGAGATGGCTCACTGAGCAAGCAGACAGGGAAAGCTCACTGTGCTGTAGTTTCTGGAGGAGCTCAAGAGGCATCTAAAAAATGTCCCCTAAGATTGTACTGACTAGGGAAAGGTTCAAAAAGAAACAAGAGGAAATGTAAACCTTCCATTGAGAGGAGAGGGCAATGATTTAGTCTTGACAGTTTTATCTATGTTTTTTAATTGTTTTAACATAGTTTTTGTAAGTTATCTAGAGTCTGCTGGAGCAGACAAAATGTAAATAAAACATTTTTTATTATGTATGGGTACTGCAGCAGAAACTGGCAGTGGAAGCAATTTTTGTAAGGAAGGCAGGCAGACAAAGGATAAAGCTCAGCAAATACAAGTAACAGGAAGAATTAGTGAAATTCAAAGACAAATTTCAGAACCTCATAGTAGATAAGATTTTGAGTCTTTGGGGAAAAAAAAGAGATGCTGCAAAAAAGGGAGAAGGTATCTGAACCTTGGAGAGCAGACAAGTTGAAACTGTGCCTATAAGGAGGCAAATAGAAGATGTGGGAAAGTTGATTCACTACCATGATGTCTGAATCCATATGAATCCAGAGTTCTCTCTTGAGGCATAAATGACCAGGCTCAAATCCCATTTTGGACATATTATGCACAGACCTACATCTGGAGAAGGCTGTAATGCTGGTAAGGGTAGAAGGAAAGGGAAGAAGGGGATGACCAGCCATAAGGTGAATGATGGGGGAACCATGGAAGACAGGAAGGACCAAATTAGGCCTAATTATAAAGTTTTCCAAAAGCAAATAGCAAGGATGAAATAAGGGGAATGGGGAACTTTAGTTACTGGTATCTCTTTTGATGCAAGTTCTTTCATTTGAAGAAATTCCTGACTTGTCTAATATTGTTCATCAGACAGTTGTGGAAAGCAGAATAAGTTCTTTGTCCTAGATTTGGTATTAAGGGGAAGAGTTAATTGAAGACATGTAAGTTTTACGAATTTAGGGGAAAGTGACTATGTAATGCAGGAATGATATTGGGACAAGCCTTCCCCATTCCATCATTTAACCAGAATAAGAAAAAAAGACAGGCACCACTGCAGTTTACAGGATGGTGTGTTTGGATATGAAAGGAAGCTCCACCCACTGTTGCCTTGCCCAGTGCCCGTGTGTGTGGGTGTTGTTTGTGTGCCAGCTAGAAGACAGCCCTCATAAAGAAAAAATGATAGGGGGAAGTGAGCTGTTAATAGTCAACAGTGTTTTTTTCTCATGTCTTGCCTAGTTAACATGACTCACTTATTTTCTCAAGATGTGATCCTCAAGGATACTACAAATTATCTATCTGAGTGAAGAGGGAAGCCAGTACTTCCAATTCACTAGTATAGAACGCAACATCTGAATATTGCTGGCAAAACTTAAGATTCAGATTAAGTTCATTTTTTCTGGCCTTTTGCTTTATTGAATGGTCAAATTACCTAGGAAAGTCCTTTGCTGACATTTTAAATTAGTTGCAGGGGAAGCCTAAGGAATCTCTCACATCTCTCTTGAGCATCCTTTTCTTCTGCAGATGCTGTGCATACACTCACCTGTGCCGTGATGCTCCTCAATACTGACTTGCATGGGCAGGTAAGAAGCTTTTTCTCAGAGGAAGGAGTCTTGGATCACCTTCACTCTCTTGGGCCTTTTACAGTATCTAAACAGAGAATACCTGTTCTGATGGCCATACTTGTGGAAGAGGCTCTATAATTACCTATAGTACAGGGTTGACATGTTTCTTCTTAAGATGTACAATAGCACTCTGAGCATTACAGAGTCTTCATCTCTCTTTGTCTCTCCCATGTACATGCTTCTGGAAACAGAATATTGGACGAAGCATGAGCTGTCAGGACTTTGTTGCGAATCTGGCAGGCTTAAATGATGGCAAGGACTTCTCCAAAGAACTGTTAAAGGTATGTGTAGTTCCCTTCTGTGCAAGTAAAGAACGAATTCTGTAGCCCAGAGATATTGAATCTCACCTCTAACCAATATGACCAATGGAGAGTCGTAGAACACTGATTCGGCAACATTTGTGGGGGACTTTGAGTCACCCATGTAGCAGTAGTCATCAAATGGTTTCCACAGGGGAAAGGATCAGGTCACATTCTCTGGAAACAGTCAGCCAGTTCCCACAGTTGCATCACTGGGGACTTCAATAGCAGTGCTTTGGTGGAGAAAGATGTTCATGGTTGAATTTATCAGAAAATATACATTGAGGAAGAAAAAGATTTGGTCCTGATCTCCCTGATGTGGCACTTTCCTGGGGAATATTCCACACCTGTAGTGGAATGTGGCAAGCATAAGTTCAGCTTACTATTGCCTGGAGGTTACAGAGTTGGTATTACAGATTGTATTTAATGATACAGAGGAAGGAGAGAATCAAAGGCCAAGGCTCAGGCCTGGACTGTCCAACTTGGATGTGGCCATTCCATGTTCTTCCTGAGAAAAGGAGTAGTATAATGTAGCCATCAGCTGGGAGATGTCATACCAGTGCTCAGGAAAATATCAGAAATTATGTTTGTGGCTTTTGTTCTTGCATACACCACAGCCAAGCGAAATAGGAGTGTATTTGGGAAGCTCCCTATGAGGCAGCGGTGCTGTGCCACAGGGTACAGCAGGAGAAACTGTGACCTTTTTCCAGGCTTACCATGGGAGCACCTGGGTAGCCATCGTGGGAAGCAGAATGCTGACTAAATGGTAGTCCAGCAGTGTGACCCGATTTAATGGCTATTCTAGTGCTGTGAGTAAATCTACCCTTGATTGATATTTAAAATATTTATATAGCCACCCATCTTACACCAAATTCTGGACAGCTCCCAATCAAGCATTAATATAAAAACTATTAAAACCATGAACATTGAAGACAAGCTGGTCAAGCTTTCAACATGCTTTTGCCCCATCCTTGGGGGAAAAGCCAGGTCTTCAGTGCTTTACAGAAGGTGAGGAGGGGAGAAGCCTGCTGAACTTCATGGAGAAGGGTGTTCCATAGGAGCAGGGATTGCCAGGGAAGTTCTCTCTCATTCCTCCCCTCTCCATCCAAATCAGGTACTCCATTTCAGTTTAATTTGTTAGAATGTCTGTATCCTAACTCTGCTTAACAGTGGGTCTTCAAGGCAGATTACAAGAAAAATAAAAGATGTAGTCAGAGTCTTTTCTACAAATCTCCCAAAGGTTCTCCATCAGCTGTTGTTGAACTGTAATGGTAACTTCATGCGCCTTCAGCTTTCTCTCTGCAACTGTCCAACAGAGGACAAGAGTTGTAGATGAAGGACAATGCAAATGAGTTCAGGGGCATTCCCTGAGAGAGTTCATCCCCCTGACAGCATCTGCTAAATCACTTGGAGGGCTGGGTCCAGCCATAGGCCAGATGTTGTGCCTGTGCTTCTGGCAAGGAGACAGTGCCTAGCTTTTCTCCACAACTGATAGCAGCTGAAGAAGGGTTGGTGATACTTTTGAGAAAGAACCCCAAAAGTTGCAGTTCTTGGGGAAGCTTATTTTGAAGGATGGGGGTTGGATGTGGGGAAGAAACTAACATCTCAGCTTTTGTATGTCTGTCCAGGAATTGTATTCCTCCATCCGTCATGAGAAACTGGAATGGGCTATGTAAGTAAAAGCAAGATGCGACAGTGGCTTTGAGAAAGCAGATGTGAAGCTGAGGTCAAAGAGCTACCTTTGGGCTACTCCCTTCTTCGTTATACAGGAGATGGCGACTTTGCCCCTGAATAAGCTGTGTTGGTGGGCCACTTTGATTCCACAACATCTGTCTGTGATTCAGAAGTTTTGATATTAAGCCTGTAGGGGTGAAAAGATAGTTGTAAAGAAGGACAAAGAAAAAGGAATTTTCCAAAAATTAAAAAAAAATTAAAATTATGAAGAGCTTGTTTGCTCTTACAGGAAGTCTAAACTGTATCTCACACTGGTATCAGGATTGTGCTGTGGTGCCTCAGGAAAGGAAGAGGCCCAGTAATTTTTCCGAGGTTTATTACATGCTCAGGCAAGAGGATGCATAACATTTCAGAATTCCCCAGAATGTCTAATGCTACTAAAGGGCAGGAGAAATGCCTGGCTGCCTGCAGCAGTCTCTGAGATGCTGGTGAGTTCCAGCTGATGAATTGATTTAATACACTGAGTATCTATCATCAATTCTGCCGAAGATGCTGTTTCATATTTGTAGGTACTCAAGTACTGCTTGTACCAGAAATGAGATCAAGGAGGTGGTACAAGACTGCTGCAGGGAGCTTGCAGGCAGGTTCATACTGAAGTTTAACAATTCCATTTCCATGACAGAAAAACTCCAATTTTTCAAATTGTGAATGTGTCTTTCATACTTTCAAGGTTCCTAAAATTTGAAAGGCATTTATAGATTAGGACTCAGTAGGACTTTCTCCCATTCAATGAATAAATGCAAGTTTTTCTCTTCTTCTTTTCATACTTAATGTGATTATGTCATTATGTCATATTGTTCTGTTCCAGATAAGGTTTTAACACAGTGGCAGAGCCTTTTGCATACTGGTCAGCAGCTTCTGAAGGGCCATAGGTTCTCAACTTTCAGCTCTTGCCATTTGAAAAAGCATGCCTATCTAGTTCTGTATTGCTCTTTACAGGTAGTCTCTGCCTGGCAGACTACAGGCAGATTGCCTGGAGAAGTCATCAATATGCAAATGATACTCAGATTGCTCTCTCTTGCTGGCATCCTTATTTGAACGCATTATTGGACTGTAGGTGGGCTAACAAATTAAAAAAAACACTGGGAATACTGCATTGTGTACAGAAAGTGAAGGAGCTGATTGCACTTGAGAAATTTACAAGAGTCTTAACTGAGGCTTTGCCCACTGTCTGTAGAAATGCCAGGAGCAGATCTAACTGCACATCTTGTATTGCTACTAGCAGCAGCAGCAGCAGCCTGAGTTTAGAAGGGGCTGGTTGAGGAATTCTGGGAGTTGAACCATCTTAAAGTTGCCAAGTTTGAGAAATACTGTTGTAGAAGGTTTTACATGCAGGGCTGTAGATGAATCATGCCAACAGACAATTCAAGATGTCATGGGTAGCTCTTCCAGCTGAGGTACTGGTCTGGTGGGAGTTTGTTTGTTTTATTAAACAGATTATCATATATAGTTGCCCAGCTCACACACTGACTCCAGGTAATGTACAGCATTAAAAATCCACAGTTTAAGCCCAAACTCCACGGCAGTGACAACACAGTGAAACAAGCAACTTGATTGGCTCCAAATGGGGTCCTCAGGCCTGCTAAAAACATGTTTTCAAGGCCTTGTAGAAAAGCAACAAGGCAGGGGCCAGTCTCTTGCTTGGAATGATGTTCCAAGAAAGGGAGCCATCACAGGGAAGGCCCTTTTTCTAGCCCCACCAAATGTATTTCCTTGATAGTTGGGTCCTGCAACATGTCCTGCCTTCCTGCCCTGGTGGGCTAAATAGATATAATTGGGGAGAGAGGGGTCCATCAAATAACCCAGCCCCAAGTCACACAGGGATTTAAAGGTAATAACCAGCTCCTTGAATTGCATCCAGAGTTGTCTGACAGTACAGTAATCATGGCTTCTGTATCTTAGGGAACATTTTTTGTAACAGTGTTCTGGTTGTTGATCTCCTCCAGGTTGGCTAACTCTGTTTGGTAACCTAAAAAGGGAGGGTTCTTCACTTGCTTGTTTGAAGTTTGTTGATTGGTTGTCATACATCTTGGCAACCAGAAAGATTGATTCAAAATATGCTCGCCTCCTTTATTTTCTAGCTGACTGTAAATGATCCTTAAAGATCTGATCTAGTTAGTATTTGGATAGGAAGAAGAGAACCCAAATAAGCAAACTACTTCTGTGGGATCACTACGAATCAAGCTTACTTTGGGGGAGTCTTTTTTATGTTTTTTTTTCTCTATCCAGACCTATACAAAACCTCCTTTTCTTCTTTACAGGGATGAGGAAGAGACACCCAGTGCAAAAATATCCCAAAGTCCAGCAAACACCCAAAGGAAAAACCCTTTTCTGGCTGTATGGCATGACCCCAGGGCAAAAACATACCAGCAGGGTCTCCTTGCTCGTAAGGTGCATGCCGAAGCTGATGGCAAAAAGAGTGAGTGCTGAGTTGTGGCCCTGGACAAGCAGGTCTCAATTCTCTTGCAGAGGCTAGAGAGAGCCCTGCAGAGCTTTAATGGGAGTGCAGCTGGGGGCTTTTGGATCTTTTCCCAGCTCATACTCTCTTCCCCGCTCATCTCCAGGGTAAGCCCTAGGTGATCACAAGTTGGGCTGCTTAGTTCAGTGGCACTAAGGTCAAGATCCAAATAGCCAAGTGCTGTGGACTGCAACCTGAAGGAAGGGGGTATGGCAAACCAGTGAGAGGAAAGCAGGTGACCACTCTTCCCTCCCTCCCTGCAGCTCCCTGGGGCAAGCGGGGCTGGAAGACCTTCCATGCTGTGCTGAAGGGAACAGTGCTGTACTTCCTCAAGGTAACAAGACCAGGCGTGCTTTAATAGGAGTAGCATCTAAGTCATAAGAAGCAATTTCCCACTCTGTGTGGACAGGGAGATGGTGTATAACCCATGTTGTCTATCTCAGAAAGCTAAGGAGGGTCAGTCTTGATTACAGTGTGAATAAGTGATCCCCAGAAAATAGAGGGCAGAAGGCTAAGTGGGGCCCTTGAGGGAAGGCATCCTGGAAGATGCAGAGGCGGACCACTGCCCTTTCTCTCCAAGAAAACTCTGGGCCCCTAAAGTCATCTTTCCAAGAAGATGGAGAAGCAGATAAAACTTTCAGCTGTTCCTCTGTGAGGAACAGTTGAAAGCAGCAGATACGTGTAGAACAGAAAACTGAAGGGAGGCATGACGGAAGTACCAGTCCATCTCAAAGACTGACAGAGAAGGAAGAGGGCAGGACTAACAGCTATGGATTGGAGGGAAATGGCACCAGCACAAGTGGATGGCCCAGGGTAGCTGGGGTTTGTTCACCCATGCATGTAATCCCCCCATCTCCGCCTGCAGCTACCACATTCACATCCCTCACAGGACTGACGTGGGTTGAGCTTTTTTTTTTTTTTTTTGCTGTTATACAGGATGAGCACCATTTGGAGGTCTCAGGCTCAGAGGAACTCATTGGAATACATCATGCCCTGGCAGAAAAAGCCAGCAAATACACCAAACGGCCACATGTCTTCCGGCTTCAGACTGCAGACTGGCACATCTTCCTCTTCCAAGCCCCGTGAGTTTGCACAAGTCTTAATGAAGCTCCAGCCTTGCCATAATTCTGAATGTCTAATGCAGAAGAGTAATAGAAATAATTTATAAATAAGAAATGCCAGCCCTCTTCCAGAATTATGTCTTCTTCCAGGACATTTTAATGCAGTCCTGGAGATATCTTTCTGGTTCTCCTTTCTCTCTCTCTCTCTCTCTCTCTGTCTACACAGACACACACAGCATATTTTGTGTGAGTCTTGGACAAATTAGAAAAACTACTAGACAACACATGACCCATTGGGTCAAGGCTGACCAATATAGCATGAGTGCAAAGGGACTAGCGGAGACTATGCAAGTTGGGAGACTTACCTATGCAACCTGTGATCTTCCCTGCAAGGGCCTCCATTGATTTCTCTCTGCACCCCTCCTAGGCTTTTCTTGTGGGAAAGTAAGTGTCAGGGAACATTGTAAATGAGGAACATGTGTCATCACTTCAGAGAGATTTCCTTTCCTAAACAGAGAAACAAAATGACTACAGGTGGGCAAAAATAATTGGGAGCAACTTCCAACTTCCTGTTGGCTTCCCTTTTCCTTGTGGGAAGCTGGTAAAAAACTCTCCTTCCCCTCCCTCCCCTCTCAATATGTAAGTGGTTGTTGCTAGGTGGAGGAGGGAGGGTGGGATTATACAAGTGGGATTATACAAGATTATACAAGATTATATAGCCACTTATACAAGTGGCTGGGAAACTGTCACAAAATGTTGAAAATGAGGATCACATGACTGCAGCAGCCCAAGCAGCCAAACTTGCCCAGATTTCATTCCTTTGGGAATAATGGGTCTAACTACCTAATGTCAGTTAGCCCATTTGTGGTACCTTTGTTGATAAGTGTTTCCCTGTGATGAACTTTTTCACCCAATTAAAGATTGCAGACAAGAATTTTAATAGTATATAGATTGTAATAATGCCAAAAATTGTGATTATAAAAATTTAAAAGAAAAATATTTTTAAAACAAAATTGGTAACAAATTAAAGGCGCTGTGGTCTTAGAGAAAATGTTACTCTATAAATGTCTGGGTGATCATTCACAAAACAGGAGCATTCAAGCATTAAGTGAAACTATTCTGAACCATCAATATAAGGCAATAATTGCACTGCAGACAGTTTCCAGTTTGTATCCATGTACTTCTCTAAGTTTCTAGAAGACCTGTAATATTACTATGTTGTTCCTGGAAGGCCAAATTGCTAGGTTTGAATATATGGGGGGAGATAAAAAAAGCAAAAAGGTAAATGCAGCATTATGATATAATCCTACAGCTTTTGTACTTGCATTGGCATTATACACACATACAGAATAGTCAAAACCACCATCACATCATTCTGAGACACATACACACTGCTGTTGGTGTATCATTTGTTATTCTTCAATGTACTAGGGATTATTATTTCCATTTGTGGGTGGAAACTGAGATTTGACCCAAAGATAATTCACATTTGATGAAGGAACTGTAGGGCTGACTTTGAAAGATTTGACAGAGTTCTACCTGAGGAACATTTGGGTGGGAGATTTCCAAAAATGGTGTAGAGCTATCGGCTAGAATAGGAAGATAGCAAATGACTTTAATCCTGTTGCTAAGGAATCTACACCACAAAGCCACCAAAAGTCAAACTTATCTTGAAGGAAACTTGAGTGGGATGAGATTATTCTTCCAAACTGAAAATTCAGCTGTGCCCACCAACACAGGAGAAGCTGGGTTGCCCCCACGTAAAAGATCTGATGTGTCATCTGCTGAATAATTCTCAGTTCAGAGGGTTCATGGTATATAAAGATGACCATAAAGAGCATCCCATCCCAAAGCTAAAGCAAGGAGTTGGAGCCTCCATGTTCATGACAACCATTACAAGTTGACCGTCTGTTTTATTCTACTTTGGGGTGTTCACCCTCCCATTCTAGTGTAGATACTCTATTACTTGAATTATACTCTAAAGATTCCTTAAAGAAAACTTTTATCAAGCCCAAACATTTCTGGATTTACAGAATATTGGCCACTGCAAACTTGTAGCAGCCTAGCAAGTTAAAGTGTCATGATGTTGTTTGAATTATTATCTACATAATTTGGCATCTATTTTATATTTATATTACTTGTTTATTCAAAATTGCTTTTGGCTATATGCAGTAGAAATCTGATTGTTAGTCCTGAGTTTTCTTCACAAATACATTCTTGGAAAATGCACCTCCCACAGCAAATGGGATTCTCTTGAACGAGAGAGATGTCAGGGTGTATCTCAGGCAACCTAATCAGGACTCTGTATTTATCCTGATTATTGAGCTGTGTTCAGACAACACACTTAGTCAGAACAGGTAAAGATCTAGTAGATGGATTTATAAAAATATTGATTTGGGCTCATTTTAAACATTTTAGAGGGGTGATTTACCATATGAACCAAACCCTTTTATGGCTGGGTTTATTATGCTAATCCAAAAATCTGGGCTAATTCAGTAATTCATTTCTACCTTTCCTAGAACTTCTGAAGAAATGACTTCATGGATTTCCCGCATCAACCTTGTGGCAGCCATGTTCTCTGCCCCACCCTTCCCCGCAGCAGTAGGCTCCCAAAAGAAATTCATAAGACCCATTTTGCCAACTGCACCCTGCAAGAATTCCATGGTAATTTTGAGTGCTGGGGGGTGGACTGGTTGAACCAGAGGTCCTTCTGCATAACAGTTTAATGGAGTTCCTGAGAAATGGCAGGCCCAAAGGCAAGCCCTGGGGAACCTGCCTTCAGGGGTTCCAGGTGCACAGCTCAGCAGAGTCATGTTCTTTGAAGTCCAGAGGGGGAAGAAGTGGTGCACGTGGCTTGAGGCAGGGCTGCAGTCTTTTCCTGTCACTGCAGGAAGACCAGCACCTGGCCCATGAAGCCTGTATGGACAGGGTATCCCATGAACTTCTAGAGCTCCAGCGAAATCTGCCCGAGAAGCGTGGGCGTGGGCGTGATCTGGAGGAGTATCAGCTCAGAAAAGAGTACTTGCTCTATGAGGTGAGCAAAGCTTGTTCTTTCTGGGAGAGGTGGGGGTACTGACCTTTCTGGGCTGCGCCATTCTGTTGTCCCCAGGTGACACCTTGCACTGCCTTCCGATGGTGGGAAGAAGCAGTTCTTTGAGTTTGAATGGGACATGCACACACTGTTGAGAATTGCTTGTATCCTTTTTCTGGGACAAGAGTTTGCAGATACAAATCTGTGCAGGACTACTTGTCACTGGCCATTGTTCTCTGCTGTCATTTCTGTTCAAATGGCTGCTGTCTTTCAGCTCGTCACTCTTTGATCCCTGTACTATCTCTAGTTATCTGTTCAGAATCAGGACAGCATGATAATGTTACAACCATGAGTACAGAAATTTAGATACCAAATTGTAGGCCACAGAAATGTTCACTGCATCTCTATTTGTGGGATAAGAAAGAAGAAGGGAAGGGGGAAAATCTATTCCCAAAAGAGCGTCCTAGAATGTGTCCAAGGCAAGGAGGGCTTTACCTGAGCTCTGCCATCCCACTTCTAGTTCAACATCCTGATGAAGGATCGTCCATGATTTCCTCTCTTTGCACCATAGAACTAGTTTTTAGTACTTGGCTCTTTTTTCCTCTTGCCCTGTGCAGAAGCGCCGATATGAGACATATGTGAAGCTGTTGGAGGTGAAGCTTGCCTGTAGCACAGATGATCTCGATCAGTGGGAGGCCCGGCTGGCAGCAGAGGTTGAAAGTTGCCCCAGTTTGCAGAAGTCCCACTCCAGTCCTTCCCTGAATGTGGATGCATCTCCTGTTGGGGGGGCCAGGGTGAAGCGGAACATCTCCGAGCGCAGAACAGTTCGCAGAATCATCCCCAAGCGCAACAAGCACTTGTTGTGACCCTCTCTCCTGCCCTATTTGGGGCTGTCCTTTGGATGCAGGAGAAGAACTGGCAGAAAGCTGTTTGGTCAAACAAACATGATTAGCAGTTGCCTTAGCTGAGCAACATATAAGTTTGCATCAGGTGACATAAGCCTGAGATTCTGGTCTGGAGCTCCTCTGGCTCTTCAGCCCACCTGGTTTTTTCCATGTTCATGTGCTGGAGACGCCTTTGGGAAAGGGCTCTTCAGCTCTTCTGCTGGGACACTACTTGCCCTCCCTTCAAAGCTCTTTCTCCGGATATCTAGGGTCAACTGGGGGTCTTTGTGCAATAAAACAAATAGAAGTTGAGGCCTTGGGACTCTTTTCTGCGCAGTGGGTATTGGTATTGAACTCGTCCATCTGCTAGATTGCATGGCTGGGAAGTGAGGGCATTCTGGACACTTCCCTTTCTTTGTAACTCAGTCACGGATTGCAGCATGCCAGGCCTCCATGTCCTGCACTGCCTCCTGGAGTCCACCCAAGCCTGCATCCATCCCACTGACTACCTATCTGACCACCTCATCTTCTGCCATCCCCTTCTCTTGCCTTCAATCTTTCCCAGTATCACAGTCTTCTCCAAGGAGTCCTCTCTTTGCATTAGGTGGGCAAAGTATTTGAGCTTCAGCCTCAGTATCTATCCTTCCGATGAATAGTCAGGATTAATTTCCTTTAGGATTGGCTGGTTTGATCTCCTTGCGGTCCAAGGGACCCTCAAGAGTCTTCTCCAGGTATCAGTTCCTTGGCACTTGGCCTTCCTTATGGTCCAACTCTCACAGCCATACATTACTGCTGAGAAAGCCATAGCTTTGACTACACAGACCTTTGTCAGCAAGGTGATGTCTCTGCTTAATAGGTTGCCTAGCTTTGCCAGAGCTTTCCTCCCAAGGGGAGGCATTTTTTAATGTCATGGCTACAGTCACCGTCTGCAGTGATCTTGGAGCCCAAGAAGGTGCCGTGATCTTGGTTTTTTTCATGTTGAGTTTCAAGCCAGCTTTTGCACTCTCCTTTTTCACCCACATCAAGAAGCTCTTTAGCTCCTCTTCACTTTCTGCCATTAGAGTGATATCATCAGCATATTTGAGGTTGTTGATATTTCTCCCGGCAGTCTTAATTCCAGCTGGTGATTCATCCAGCCCAGCATTTTGCATGATGTGC
>JANHZU010001866.1:72420-86942 GCA_032468055.1 Acrochordus granulatus
TGATTGTCTGGATTTGTTTTCACATTTTGTCTCTCATAGTTGAGGTATACCTATGATGACAATGACAGGCCTCTCTCTCTCTTTTTAAGTGGGAGAACTTGCACAATTGGTGGCTGACTAAATACTTTTTTGCCCCACTGTCTCATGACAGGTTGGGGAAGGAGAGCCAAAGTAGGAGCAATTTCTTTGAATTTTTACCCTCAAAGTGGAGCTTTAATGAACATTTTTTCCCATTCAAAATGATCTTATCTACATCAGGATAGTTGCTTTGAATCCCTTCGGCCGCTGTGCAGGGCATGTGATATGGATCATTTCTGGATAAAGAAGTTGAAGCTCCTTGGCTATTTCAGTCACACATGGAGTGGCACCAACAAAGAGAAGGATATTTCCCCTTTTTATACCATCTGGCCAGAGGAGTGTCATAAAATCGTCAAAGAGCAGAGCAACAGTGGAATTGTTTACGTTTTGTAGAGTTTCCCATTAGAAGAAATACTTCACCAGGCCTGTTGCATTTCAGAGTGCCATAATTATGCACGCTACATGCTGTTTGAAGCCCATATCTTATCTTTCCTGATGCATCTGTTGTCAATGGTAGATCGTATCTTTCCTAATGCATTTTCACAGCAGGCAGAGTTGTAATTTTTCCTTAGAGTTGATTCATTTGGAATCTGGTGTCCGGTGTACTTCTCCAGAAAATGACTTAAGGGAATATCTGAAGTAGCTATCACTGCACAGAGATGAATCTGCAGTTGAAGAAGCAGCTCTCTCAAATAGGAGACTGCCTGTTCTCAACAGAGGTAAATCTTGCTAAGCAACTCTGGTGTTTGGCAGTGTCACAATGTCGCTGAATCTTACAATGCTTTTAGGCCATTTTTTAAACTTCATGCAATTTACAAAACAAAATATTACCATTGCTACTGAAAATCTGCTCCCCACATTTTTGAACATTGTAATTTCACTTGCTGAATGTCTACTTTTAGACATGTTGAAATCAGATTGCGGCTTCACATGATTCCACCATCTCAAACACCTACACACCTGAGTTGGGGAGCAAATGAGGAAAAAAAGGGAAATTCTCACCCCTTTTTCAGGCATGGTCAGGGGAGAAACCTTTGTTCCCACCTGCCTCCCTCTCTCTCTTTCTCACACACCCATACCCACACACACACCCCTCCCTGTGTTGGGGAGCAAATAAGGAAAAAAAAAGATGCAAATTCTCACTTTCTTTGCTGGCTCAAACCTGCTGGCTTATCAGGACTTTTTATGACTTTTCAGGCAAAATAAAAAGCATTTAATTTTCTAAAACATGTTTTAACTTACTTATAAATTAGATAAAGATTCCAGAAAAATATGTCATAGAAATCCTCTCCCTAGTAATACTTGCTTAAAATAAAACCACTAAACAGTGTCTTTCTAGAGTTCTTGCAAGACCTCAATGCAATTCCTACAGTTTCAGCATACTTGCTTTTCTTGGTGAAGGAAAGAGTTTGAGTGGAATAAAAGTCTTGTCCAAGAAGCTTCTGGCAGACAGTTGCCCAGCCTCCATATATGATAGCTTCTAAGGAAACAGCCAAGCTCAAACTCTCACTATATATTAAATCCTGATTTGCTATTATTTCAGGAATTTAGAAACATGCTAAGTTAAAGGAAGATAAGAAGGTTGAACCTTCTTTTAAAGCAAGCCAAAGTAATATTTCATGTTTATTGGTTATGGTGAATGTTCTACTTGTACACTTGAACAGAGTTAAAAAGAGCCCTATGGTGCCCTCCCACCACCTCTGCCACACATTTTCTACAACAGAAACAAGCAATCAAGTGTAATCCCAAGCCAGCTTGCCAGGTTTACTGAGGAAGGCACCTTCCAGGGAAGCTATTCACTCCGCTCCCTTGGCTCCCGATATTGCCACTGGATGTAGTCAAAGATGTCCTTCTCACTATCCACAGGGAGTGGCTCCCCCGCAACTCCTGCCAATTGAAAGCCAAAGACTTGAAATGGCCAAACTGAAATTGATTTGCAATTGAAAACCAAAGACTCCCATGTTAATGACTAACATTAACACCATTATTAAGAAGAAACAACAGAGGATGTACTTCCTGCACCAGTTCAGGACGTTCAACCTGCCTAAGGAGCTGCTGATGCAGTTCTAAGAGGAATCGCTGCGTCTGTCCTTTGCACATCTGTAACTGTCTGGTTGGGTGCAGCAGCCATGCAGGACAGGCACAGACTCCAACAAACAGTCAGGACTGCAGAAAGAATAACTGCAGCCAGCCTGCCATCCATGGAGGATCTGTACATTGAGAGGGTCAAGAAAAGGGCAAAGATATCTGCAGACCCCTCTCAACCTGGACATAATTTGTTTGAACCTTTCTCCTCTGATAGGCATTATAAGGTATTGCATACCAAAACCACCAGACACAGAGACAGTTTTTCCCCCCATGCCATCATTCAGCTGAATACCTGACTCATGCTGTATGACAGGACACAAAGTGCACAGAATTCTGAATTAAACCAGAAGTTCTGTTTATGGTGTACACATATAAATCAATAGATCGTGGTTCTAATTCTATACTCTACTCCTTTTCTACTGGCTGCATGCTTTGGAGGCACACTTTACTGCTGAATATTTGTTGTTATTATTCTATTAACTACTCTCTTGCAAGTACATTGAGAGCTGCTATACCAGAGTCAAATTCTTTGCACGTCTAACTGTGCTTGGCCAATAAAGAATCTGAATCTGAAGAGATCCACTTGGTTACCACCCTGGCAAGCGATCCCCAATTCTCCAGCCAGAAGTTTTGTTAGGTGAAGAGGAGGAGGAGGTCTGAGATGCTTTGTGGAAACAATTTCCATTTGCACAAATTTAACAGTGGCAGCTTCTGCTTCCTTCTAAAGAACATTAAGACCTTTTACCAACCATTGTAAGGTAGGTGGATGGGAAGAAGGGCAGAAACCAGGAAAAGAGAATTGAATGCTTGGACTGCTGTTAGTATTGTCAACAAAGGCCCATGGATCAAAGCATTGTTTCTTGCTGATACCAGAAAGCCCTTTCTTCATCCCAAGCTAATATTTATTGTCATGAGGACTAGAGCATGCAGTGTGCCTTTACTTGAACAAAATGTTGAGACTCATGGCCTTATACTCAAACAAAAAAAAGTTCTTTGTGGGTCAACTCCCTCCTAGAGGGCAATGAAGAATACTCACCAGTGATGCCGAGAGGCCGGATTGTGTACTCATTGAGAGTGAAGCCCATCTCCAAGGCGTGGGCCCGCATATTCTTATTGAAGAGGTCACTTCCAGTGAAGTACAGGACTCCACAATAATACTGATCCTTGGGAATTAACCTATAATGCAGTCAAAAGAGGGACCAACATTGGTAGCCTGGCAGCACAGTATCTTGAGTTACGTTAATTGGTTACAATATTCACAAGACTGCAAGGGAGGGGCAGAGGGGCTTGGGGAGGTACGTGACACAATCTTATGTCAGAAATGCAGGAACTAGGAAGCGGGAAATTATTAATTTAAAAAATTTAATAAAAATATAAATTTATAAAGTTCTAGCCCAGTGCTACATTGATGGCAGAAATATTTCCGACCACGAAGTCATTCTGTGTGCATGTTGGTCCCCGGGGGCACTGTAAAAGATGGAACAGTTGTTTGAATAGTGCCACATTTGCAGTAGATATCCTTGTCCTCAGGAAGAAACCCCCATTTTTCTCTATATTGTCTTTAGTTACAGCCAAACCAGTGTGTAGTCTGTTTAAATATCTCTGAACCATCCACTCTTCAAATGGTTCTATCCAATTATGAAGATGTGTTACTTGAGATTTCCATCTTTTTAATAGTTCTGTCTGAGGTGCAATAGCAATCTCCTTGGCACAATCTTAAAAGCTCCTTCTTGATTTCAATCATTTTGTAGGGGGTACTTAGCCAAACAATGGTGTGCCGGATCATATGACACTTTTCCATACTCCATGTCTTGTGCCACACTCCTTCAATATCTGTAGGGCTATTCTTGCCAAGATACACAGTTTATCAAGTGGAGTACGGTGCATACATCCAATGATGATAAGACGTATACTGTATAATTAAGTGCCTTGTGAAGTGCGCAGACCAACCCCAGAATGGGCAGGTGCGCTTTCCCGCCAAATAACACAATGCAAGGTGGCCATTCGTAGAGTAGTAGGATGGGCACCCCAAGTATTTCCAGCTAGCTTTCTAAGGAGATTACTACAGGTGGAGAACTTTTGCTTTAAATTGCAGCAATGTCTTTTAAAGGTTAATGTTCAATCTAGTGTAACACCAAGATAACATGGCATCTCACAATGTGCCAGGCTTGCTCCACTTTGGGTAGTATCAAGCCTACATCTGGCCTTGTTTTTGAGACTGAATGCGCAGACATTAATTTTTGATGGGTTAGGTTTTAGTCCAGTCTCATGATACTCCAACATATTCCTAAGAGCCAGCGTGAGCTTGCCTTCCACCTCATCGAGGTTAGTTCCCTGAGCAGTAAGTGTCAAATCATCAGCGTAGAGGAAAGGCAGTGTGCCAGGACCAGCGGGCTGATTGTTGGTGTGTATACACACATCTCGAATAATGGGGGGCAAGAACACTCCCCTGTGGGAGCCTATGCCACTGGGCTCTCCACTGGCTCTTCTTCCCCTGGAAATCAACGAAAATTCGTTGATGTTCAGGTATTGCCTCAGAGCATTTAGTCAGAACAAAATAATGTGTGACATCACACAGCTTCAAAAGGAGTGTCCTGTGACTCGCTGCATCATGGGGGCCACAGGTAAATCCACGAAAGCTGTTCCCGCAATTAGACCTGATTGAAAGCCGTCCTCCGTATGCTGGACGAGCTGAAGTAGTTAGCCTGTACTGGACCTCCCCGGCCAGAAACCAGCTGGTCGGGGAATACGAGTTGGTTCAGGGACAGGAGTGTTTAATGGAACTGTCTCATAGAGCTTGAACAGATGGCAGAGAAGGGAAACTGGAGAACAATTCTTTGGTCATTCAGTTCTCTTCTGGCTTTCAGAAGTGCGATAACTTGAGCTTCCCACAAATCTTCAGAATACAGTTTGAAGCCACACATACATTAAAAAGTGTTGACAGCCATTGCTTGGTGAAATCTCCACAATGTATTTGTTCAACACGAATATTCTCCAATCCCACAGCGTGACCATTCTTCATATCATGAACTGCTGTTTCCAGTTCTTTTCTATCAAAGGGTGAGGTCAATACACTGGCCTCCCCTTCCACTGCCCTTGGAAGCCTGCGTTTCTTAAGCCTCTCCTTAATCTTACTGTTTAATAACAGCTGATGAGGTATTTGATTTGCTGTGACATTCTTATATTGGCACGGTGGCAGAGTGAGGGTGCATAAGGGAGGTGCAGTGAGACTCAGGGATAGTGGGTGAAGGTGCACATACACATCATACACACGAAGGGGCAAAGAAGCTGTGGCAAGACTTGAGGAAGATGCATAAGAGTGCAAGCAAGGCACAACGAAGCTTGGAGAGAGCACATGATGTGCAAGTGGTGGGGGAGGTTTGGCAAGATTCAGGGAGGGTGTGCAGGAGTGACTGGTGTTGCGTGAGAGCAGAGGAGCTGGGAGAAGGTGAATGGGTGGGAGAGACTTATTTCAGTGACTTGTGTCCTTTCCTGCTGTCCCCATTGACTTTCTGGGAAAGCTGGCAGGAAAGGTTGCAAATGGCAATCACATTACTGTGAGGGCAGGCAAAACTGAGGACTAGTCATAACCACCATTCTTTCAGCACCATTGTAACTTTGAACAGTCACTGAATTCATGTTTTAGGTTAAGGACTGCCTGTATATAAGGGAATCTTCTACTCATCTTAAGGATTTTCAGCTACTTTCTATAGATATGAGGTCCTGCATCATATTAGGCCCCTGTTTATACCTACTTATCAAGGACATTCAGAACCCAAGTGCAAATGGCAGCAGCTGCTGGGAAGCAAAAATAGAAAGCCACCAGGTGTGGGTTGTGGCTTACCCAAGTTATTTAACTATTTCAAATACTCTGCTAATCCTGCTACTTCAACTTCAGTTCTATGGATGCTTACAGTTAGACATTTTTCACATCCTTTTCTTTTTTCAATGTTCCTAATAAGTCTGCTTAGCATGGACTGTATGGCTTCCCTTGAAAGTACTGCTGGACTTTTCACCTCATCTTGTTCTGTATGAGATTTACCTGATATCAATTCTCCTGTAAGGATAGACAGTGTCATCATTTCTACTTGGCAGTTGACATACTCCCTAGAACCAGAAAAACAATTAATTGAAGGTCTCCTTTTTTCCAGTATGGCAACTGATGAAATAAGAAATATAGAAAATCAAGAAACCTGTCAAATATTACAAACCATAGAGCATTCTGCGATAATTCAATTCATTGGACCATTAATTCAGTTACACAGCTATCTTTAAATTATCACTTTGGATCCACCAAAACAGGAGTTGGCTAGGATTCTGGGCTTTAAGATTCAGCTCTTTTTTGACAGATGGCTCAGAAGCCAGCAACTAACATTTGAAGAAAGAGAATTTCAGAACTGGCTGGCTGCATTACAAAACAGGACTCGTGATTTTTTCTTAAGAGATTCATTTGAACCCATGCAGACAACATTCCTTGTACCTAGTGATATTAGTGCTGCTGCCTGTGTTTGCAAAGGAAGCAATCACAGAATGTGCATCTGATGTGCAATTTCCTTCATGCAAAATACAGAATTGCATACAGTCATGACATAAGATAAAATTTGAATGTATGTAGACAGTACTACACTTGTTCATCTTGTTTCAAAGAGCTCTGCAGCAAAAATTTTAAAAAATACAGCAAAAATGCCTCCACCTTAACATCTTTCTGCTGAACAAAGCCAAAATTCTTTGGGAGCAGAAAACATATCTGAAAACAAGCAAGGAGCTTAATCTTGAAAGTGTTTTTTCTCCTTGCTGCTGATACTTAAGTGGAGTTCCAAGCTGACCAGAATTTAAAAGATAAGGCCATTCTGAGCTTTTCTAAATCCATCTGCACAGCTCAGAGTTCTTCAATTTGACAGATTTTACTTATGTTGGGTTTGCATTTTTCCAAATTCCCAGGCAACATAGCCAACCAAGGTAAAGCATATCAACTAGGAAGCCATCAGGCTTGTTGCAGGTGAGGAAGGCTATTGCAGGTCATAAAACCACCTGTGAATCAGAAGAGGATTACAGACCAGCCATCAAGGAACCTATGATATTCCTCTTCAGGACATTTAAAGACACACAAAATATTTGTTTTGGAAAAACAGAAGACTCACCATGAACTTGGTTTCTCCCTTCGATAATGTGTCTGTAACAAATTGAATGCTTTCCAGCTTCTCCACAACTTGATGCAAAAGCTTTGGCTTGAAAAGAAATAACCTCATCACAATCAGGAAGAGAACCAAACTGCTTGAGAATGTTATTGTGGTGCCTCATCTGGATCTCAGAAAAGTTTAGGAATGGTTTCAGCCCCTGCACAGTAAATTTGGAAATGCTGGGATTACTGTCCTTGGGACAATCCAGACAATAATACCAAGATAAATTCTTCTAGAAGTGTCATTTTCTCAGTTTCTTTGAGGAGCCTTAATGGAAATACCAGGAGCTTTCATTCATGCCCAGGTCTTAACTGGCTGCCAAAATCATTGCTGGCTATAAAAAGTACAGATGGAAACAGAACTGCATAACAGAACAATTCTCAATTTCATACAATTCTCTTCTTTTTTCTAATTGGCAATAGTACATGCAACAGTAGCATGACTGAAGCCATTCTGATTTGTACCAGGATAAGAGACCAAGTGGGAACCACACTTGTATTATTATCAGGTCATGCTTCACATGGCATAAACTGTAAAGCAGCCAATGGAACATTGTATAATCATAAAATGTATGGTTAGTTTATGGTTCAAGTATGTCATCTAACCCCCTCACAACTGGTTGAATAATTCATGGTTAATTAATTTTATCCCAGGATAAAAAACAAATCTGGAGCAACCAGAAGCCTGTAGCAAGAGTCCTGTCCTTGCTGTTATAAACAACTCATTAGTCCAGATGCAGATCACATGCAAAGCCATGGCTGCCAGGTGGCTGAAACAAGAACAAAGCAGCCACCAATTAGAGCTGGATGACAGGCTACTGACTCTTAGGGTTCTTATTTCAAGATTTGAATGAGAACAGAGCTTGCTGCATGAAGCCAGGTCATATATAGAAATCAGTTCCAGCTTTTATCTCCAAATCTTTTTTAATCTTATTTCTTTTGCTTTGTTCCCCGATATCAGTAGCATTGCTCTTTCATGGCAACAGCACTGCAAGCTGTCCAGATCTTTGCTAGCAGGGCAGCTTGGCCATTCTGATATCCAGCCACATGAGCAATGCAATTTAGACAATACAGCAATAGCAAGCATGAATTTCCTATCCAAGCATTCAGTTACATTGACTACCAGAAGGAAAGCACATGACTAGTTTTATCCAACTTGGTATCCCTTGGATTGGGTAGCCAGATATTCTTCTGTAGATTTCAGACACTACCAGGAATTGAATTAATGTCCTGTGCGCTTAGATGACTGTATACAGTGCCTTAACTCTAGGAGCTACTCAGGCCCTGGTGCTCTGTGATTTCAGGAAGCTATTAGACACAGCTCTGTAAGTTTATATACTCCGCCCATCCAAGTTCTCAGAGCCATCAAGTCACACCTCTTTGTGTTGAGCTCTACAGAGCTACTGGATTGGCAATGAGTTTGAACCCCACAGAATAGTATCTGGCTACTTTACGGATGCTAAACAGTACAAAACTAGTCCTGTAATGCCTGTCTCCTGGGTCAATCTAACTGAAAACACCACATTGTAAATTCCCCCTGCCTCCAATTAGGGTGGGTGGAATCATATAAAATCCCATATAGGAAATCTCAAATAATCTAACATCTGTATTTTTCTGCATTGAGAGCTGAAGGGAAGGCAGGCTGTATATGTACTGAAAGCTTCTGTACAAGCATTAGCTATTGTTGTTATTATGATGCAAACACAATGAAAAATATTAAAAATTGTAAAGAAAAATGTACTGCTTCTTTTGGAAATGAGTAGCTTCCTTTTATTAAAACAATACTATGTCCATAACCTTTGAGATAGTCATTTCCAAAATGAGGCTAAGACTAAAATGGCAATATTCTTTAAGAGATTAATCCAACAGTAACTTGCCATCCTTCAGATAGTTTCTTGAATTTCCTGGGAGCAGAAAAGAACACTTGGATTCCAGTGACTGCTGGTAGCTTTCAATGTGTCTTGATTACAACAAGATTGTCCCAAAAGAAAACCCACCTTTTTGGCAGATTCTGAAGTGAAGTCTGGATGTGTCAGCAGGATATCAATATCTCCACTGGATTCTGCACCTTTCAAAGCAAGGCCAGTTAGCAAAAAAAGTCAGTCCTACCATAGAAATGGTTTCCAAATTAAGAAAAATCTGCTAAATGTTGATAAAAATAAAGGTGGGAAATTCCTATTTTCAAACTTGCACAATTCTGCTAACGAAATCTTACAATATAATAGAATTAGCTTATCTGGGTTTCCTTTGGGAGGGCTGGTTTCTTTTTGAGGGCTGACATCTATCTTGCAAGTCTGAAAGTACAAATCTTCCGCCTTCTCTTTTTTCAGCCTGATCCATTAGGGCAGCTCCTTCCTATGTTTTTTTCCTGCCCATTAAGCCACTGGGGCTCCTCCCTCTCTTATTTGATGTCCCCTTGGAAGCATCTTTTTTTCTTGCTTCCCATGTCATTCCCACATAGCACATCTGCACATCTCACAGGATGAGTTCAGGGTAGGATAAGAATGTGGATTGCATCAGAAAAGTGTGGTTAGGATGTCAGGGTTTTTTTCTGTTTTTAGATTTACTGTTAGTCTTATACTGTTTTACTGGTTGTAAACAGCTCAGAACTGTGTTAAGACAGGTAGTTATATAATGTAATAATTAAGAAGAGGGAGAGAGAGATCATCATATGCCAGCAGTGGTTCTCTAGATTCTACATAGAACAGATTTTGTGCAAAATAATTAATGTACCTAAGTTAGACATCCAAACTCAGAACCTTGTAACAGAAGTGCAAAGTAATAAAGGTTACATCCATTTGTTCAGCAATAGTTCAAACTTGTGACAGGACTGAACAAGGGAACTTCAGATTGATCAGTGTCCCCATGGTCAAAATCAAAACGGGCGCTTGGTGCCTAACTTGCAATTACAATACTGCAGCAAGTGCTATCATGTGATCACAATTTTCGATGTTCCTTGCCAGCTTCTTACAAAGTCAGTGGGGAAGCCAGCAAAAAGTCAAAGTCATGTGAGGTCCTCGCTTAATGCCCCACAGAGTTCTTGCTTTAATAACAGCAATTAGGACTGCCAGAACTGCCATTGCTAAGTAGCATGGTCACGTGACATTACACTTTATAACCACATCACTTAGCAAAAGTATGACAGAATTTGAAGGAGGAGGGAGAGGGAATGTCAGCAACAGCACTGCAGCTTCCCAGGGACGAGGCAGCATATTCCAGAGAAGGGCCCTAAACAGTAGACTACACAATCCTGAATGGAATGGGGGAAGAAGGAAAAGGTAAAGGGCAGCCACACCCTAGAATCTCTCAAAATCTGTTAGGCTATAAGGTTATAAGTTTATCTGGCGAGCTTTTGTCTATTAGGTGTAAGCAAATAAAGAACTTGATTGGATCTCACTGTGTTGTCTTTGGGCTCGGAACTGACAAATAGCCACTGTAAACTCAATTTACAACCACAACTGGGACTGACATTTTGGTTCCTAAGCAATGTGGTCCTTAAGCAAGTTATCCTGTGACTGGACCTGATTTTACAACCATTTTTATCATAGTCGTTAAGCATATCATCAGTCATTAAGTGAATTACACAATCATTAAGTCATTAATAACTTAATCACACAATCATTAAGCAAATCTAGTTTCCCAACAACAGGTTTTTAACACAATAGAATTATTACTTGATAAGTATTGATATTTTTCCCATGTTACCTGCACATACATAGCCAATCTATCTTCCCCCACTCATTCCCCAAAACCTTACATCATTCCAATAATTTTATACATCTGATGAAATGAGCTGCAAGTCACAAAAGATTATGCTTTTTAATAAAATGTGTTAGTTACCAAACTTCTTCAGACTGTGCAAAAATATCTCAAATCCTTATTGATTCTATTTATTCATTCATCCCAGATCACTGAAATAACCTCTGGACTTACTACTGCTTTTACTGATAGGCCAAATTTGTAGCAACTTGCTCACCATGATCCCTAGGTCACTGCTTGGAAATACATTAATGAAAAGTCTGCTTATTTGGAAGGCGCTTCAGATGTGGTAAACATGGAAGATAGGGATCTATCCAGGTATCCTTCTAACCCCATTGTATCAATAGATTCCAAAAGCTAGATGCCAGGCAAGAAAAAATATAGAACACTAACCTCGGCGAAAACTGCCACAAACGGTAGCAATACATGCAGGGTCTACTTTCTTCACTTCACTCAATATAATTTCCTGTGTGAGGAAAAAGGTCATGTAATTTGATCTCTCATGGATTCTTATCTTTTCTCTTCAGACAAAGGAGTTATATTTGCTTACCTGCATTTCAACCATCTCCTTCCTGGAAATTCTTTTTTCAAAGTCTTTGAAGTATCTGTACATGCAAAATAAATGAGGATCAGGGATGAATAGTGGCTGTGATCCACAACAGGTTTATTTTTCAAACAGGTTCTGCTGAAATGAAATGCATAAATTGGCATCAAATGTTGCCTTGGACTTAAGCACATTAAAGATTTACATGCATACTATACAGAGAAGGATGCAGTTTAAAATATTATTCATACATAATATTTCTGACATGAGTTCAATTTTACTGCATCTGAAATAATACATGTTGCAATTAAAATTCCATAGCTACACTCTTCCACATATTAATCTCTTTGCTACCAGGAACTGAAGTAATGACGACCACTGTACAGATTATGTGAGAGAGAAGTTTTCATAAGTGGGGCTGATTTTACAAGTAATCCAACAATGTTGGCATTTACTTTTATGACAGAAATGTTAGTTTTCAAGAACACCCCCTGGAAGATCCAATGCATCTATTTGTTCCTCTAGAAAAACAAAATGGAAAACAATCAGCTTCCCCAAATTCAACCCTTCTCACTCTGGGATCTAGATAAGCCTCTCATGGGTCAAAGCAATCATAATGGTAAAAAATGAAGTGCATGAAAACTACTGTTCCCTCAGGTGAACTAAGTAAGCAGATCTTACTTTAATCCAATTTGTTGATGATGGTTCAATTTATGTTCATTTTTCCTTAGGTCTAGAAAAACCAGAATATGTAATCAGTTAAGCATTTCTTGAATACCAAGCTAGGAGAAGCCACTTGCTAAGTCTTTCCTGAAACAGGCCAATCCATTGCCTGAAATCTCTGAGATCCAGAGAGACTGGAGAGGGAGGAAGGTGTCAGAAGTTTAATTATTGCAGGAACAATTTGATTTCTGTAATAAATTTAATATTCCATCAACACATAGCAGATTCTTTAAAAAAAGAAAAATACTATAAAAACAATGTTTTATATAAACACTTCAAAGAAAAATAGAAGTCAGTTATACTGACATAACATCATCCTGCAGGAAAACAAAGGTTAACTGATGCTCTTCAACAGAGAAGCCAGACTTTTTTTGCAGATTGGCAGAATGGGGTCCATTAACCTGACTCAGTAGGGTGTTCAACTTTCAAACTATCTATATGCTTTCAGATGTAGATGCAGATATGCAAGTAATAACCTACTGGCTCACCTTCCAACGTTTTAATGCCTTCATCCACTAGTTTCCTCGCAGCAGCAGGACTATAAAAGAAAAGGAAACTTATTAACAGATGGACAGAATTTCCACTGCAAAATCTCAGTAGAATTCAAGCTAACACATCTGAATAAGAAAACTGACAGATTAATTAACCAAAAGCTAATGGTATCTGTGGGAGGTAAAGCAAACTAAAGCTATTCAGGGCTGAGGAAAGTACCAAACAAAGAGTAAAAATGACAGAGAAGATGCTCAGTGGACTTTGCTAATGTTCACAGATGCAGGATTGATAAAACACTTTATAATATTCATTACAAACATGTTTTCTGGGCAGCATAAAAAATACTCCATACAAAAAAGCTAAAGCAGCATGGAAGGCAAGCAACAGTAGTTTTAAGAATATATGAAGTATTAGAACATATTTTCAGATATGAAAAGTAGATGCAGTAATATGTGTACATTGTTTCACCTGTCACAAAAGAAACTACAAAGTAGGTCTCAACAAGCCTCTCTGGAAAGGGTGTTGCACACCCAAAGCACACTCATTGCATTCTTGGCTGCTACTGCCTCAACCAGAGGAGAAAGGTAGCCCAATCTTTTCTACATCTGATTTTTAGTAAATATTCATCCCTTAATTCTAGTTCTGCCCCATTTGATTCTGTTATGGTTGTGCCCCTCAGCTGCTGCTGAGGGAAAAAAAGCTCTGATTATTTCTCCCTTTATCAGTTCATTGCAACGATCTTACTACCATCAAGAGAATCCTTTAACTTTTCCAAGGAGAGTTCCAGTCAAGAAGAGTAGCCCCAACATAAGCATTCAAGAAGGTTAAATATTACTGTTAAGAATAAGAGGAATTACTTTTATTAACATTATTTTCCCAGGAAACTTGATTCCTATCTTTTAGATTTCAATTGTCTTTCCAAAACCCCCTTTTTGTCTTTTAGGATTAAATATGCACATAAATTTACCCTATGCCACTAACTCTGGTCAGTAAATTGATAGAAGAACTTGTATCATCTTGTCGAATCTAGAAGGAAAATATGACAGAATCACTCGTCTGAGTTTCATACACACACATACCTGATGCACAAACACACACATCCACAAAGAAGAAGCTCATAGCACAGCTGGAAAACTATAGTAAGACGTTTCTTGATATGTTCCTTCTTACATGAGAGCTGCATGTTAGCATATGAATTGCAGAAATAGGATTATAAGAAAGAAAGATATATATGAAACAAGATTTTAAAAATTTAAATATTTACCTTTTCTAACTTACGTAATTTTCCAGTAGATAAAAATTCATCAATCTTTTCAGCAATTTTAGTTCCTATGCCATCCTAAAATATGATGAAGTTGAGATTAAAAAAATATACCGGTAATATCAGACAACAAGTTCTTAGCATACAGATACATATTTTCAGTCTGGTACTTTCTGCAACTTTCTCAACTGCTCTTTTCAGCATAATAGCCTTTTCTATAAAGCAGAAATATGAGATTTTTTGTAAGCCTGTTCATACTTAAATATCAAGCCATTTCTCAATGTAATCTGACTGAAGTACCAACCATATGTATCGCAACAAAAGTTTAAAAAACAGTCATCTGGATTGGATTTTTTAAGTAGAAGACGTTCCACCTTTAATCCAAAAGGCTTTCTCAA
>JANHZU010001866.1:100839-119727 GCA_032468055.1 Acrochordus granulatus
GGAGACTTCCTGGAGATTGAATCGGGAGTCTCCGGAGTTTTCTCTCTTGAATGCTTTTCACTTAATTTACGCTGTTTACGCAGCGAGAGAAGAGAGCTCTGTTGGGAGATTTCCCACGTGAGCTGATCGCGCGGTACTCATTGCGATCAAGAATGTAGGCAGAACGCACGCACATGCGCTGCCGCCAGTATGGGAATGGAGTGAACTGTGCGAGAGGAGTTGGCAGAACGCGCGCGTGCTGCTTCCGATATGGCAATGGAGTAAACTGCGCGAGAGGAGAGTTGGCAGAATGTACGCATGCTGCTTCTGGTATGGCAGTGGAGTAAACTGCACGAGAGGAGAGTTGGCAGAACACGCGCGTGCTGCTTCCGGTATGGCAATGGAGTAAACTGCGCGAGAGGAGAGTTGGCAGAAAGCGCGCGTGCTGCTGCCCGTATGGGAATGGAGTAAACTGCACGAGAGGAGAGTTGGCAGAAAGCGCGTACGCTTGCTGCGTTAGCAGAACTCTCGCATGGGGTTGCTGTCTTCAACAATGGAGTAAGGCATGAGGTAAGAGTCGGCAGAACTCTTGTGTGGAGTTGCCTGAACAGGAAATACAGAGTGCGCTTACTGATGATGCGCAAGGTTTGGCACGAAGTTTCCTCCCGTGAGTCGCGGCTCGTCTAGTGGAATATTTTTTGATTAATTTTTTTGCTCGTCCTGTGAGTTACTCGTCTTGTGAGGTACCACTGTATTTTTCTCTGAGTCTTGGTTTTCCTGCATACAATAGCTGGAGCACCTGCTCTTTAGGCATCCCCTCAATTATACACTGGCCTTCTCTTTGTGCACAATTGGATTGTCACATTTCTTCTGTTCAGAGACAGTTTAGACACAATTCACAAATCACATGTAACTCTCTTATAAACAAAGGAGAGTCCTGCTGGATCAGGCCAATACCCCATTAATAAGAGACAATCATCATCATCATAGTTCCTGTTATCAATGAAATGAGTGGCATACATGTTTAATAAAAAATAAACATCACCACAGGTTCCTATTGGAGCCCAAGCAGATGCTCCCTGAAAGCCCACTACCAGGGGAGAGAATTTTCAGGGACTGTTCTATTGGGTCCTGAACTGAAGACAGCATAAGGAACCATCAAGAACAGAGGCAACTTATTTTATCATTTTATTTATCATATTTAAAAATTGCCCATTTCCCTCAGAGAGTGAAACTGGTAAAAACCTTCCCTTTAAAGACATCTAAATCAGAAACTTGGTACTCACATTGAAGTGGAAAGTAATCCTGTTATCTCCTTTGCACTGGCCATAGTCTGTCCCAAAGTCACAGCAGGCTTTCCTATAGTTACTGTAAAATGAAAACACAGATTATGAAAAATCAGATATTCCTAATATATCAAAATCAGTCTCATTCTAACAATATGTAGAAAGAATTGGGGGAAAAATATATATTCATCATTCAGATCATAAGCTTGTCAAAAAGACATAAAAAAACATATACCTTGCTGCTTAGCAGGTGCTAAAGAATTTACACATGAAACTTCAGCTGCTTTGCAGTATGCAAGAAAACAAGTGAAGCTCCACCCTGCCTTCACAGGTGAGATACAGCAGCTCTACCACTAGCACTTTTTCCATTTTCCTACTCTACCTCTGAACACCTCTTCTCATCAGTCAGTCATTCACAGCAGGACTTATCTTAATCTGTTTTACTTTGTCAGCATTCTCCTAAAATATTTATAAAATACACAGGAACAGAAACGAGTTAAAATTGTATATTTATTGCAGTGTTTGGATACAATGAAAAATTGTCTTGCTCATTCCTCCTGTCCACGTATGGTAAGAGGGAATTCTTGTTTGGTTCAAGTTTACTTCTGTATTTCATTATTTTCTGTAAAGAGAAATAAAGTTTGGATAATTACATTTTTTTTTAAAAAAAGAAAGAAGCTGAGACTTTCAAAGCTGATAAATTTATGCTTCAACGATCAAATACAAATTAGTTAATTTGTACAGTAAAAAAAATCTACTGTTGAATTAACCAAAGGCAGATTTTCAAAAGTATAATATTTTACAGCTTTGGAAGTCTCCAGGTCCCAATGTGCTGAGGTGAATTTATTCAGTCCTGCTCCATGTGAAGGGCTGTTGTAGAAGGGTGGAAACAATTCCAAAGCTTTAACCTCACCCCAGAATTTACCCTCCAATATGCAACTGCTTCAACTGCCACTCTCCCTCTGCCAGAGGTTGTGTTCATCTACATCTGTAGCGAGCTGCAGTTAAAATTAACACTCAGGCCAGCAGAACTTGCAAGAGACACATCTATAAATAAGTTCTTAACAACATAATATTGTTTATTAAATCCTCCAAATACTTGTGGGGTCTTTTCAAATGTATTATAAGTACTGATTAATAGTGTTTTTCAACAACAGGAAGGGAATTTATCAAGCCTGTTGCTGATCTCACTTAAGGCAGACAAGCTGGAAAGTTTCTAAACACTTTTCAGTTTCGGAAAAAACTCTGGTCTGAGAAACAATCTGCCAGCCACATCCAAAAGCCAGTTATATCAAAATACTTAGTAAAACAAAGACTCTTCCAATGGGAAATATTGAGAGTCTCCATGGAATTGCTTATCCTTCTAGAATGAAAACTTGGGGGGAGGGGAATACTGGCATATTATCTTTGGAGAAGCTATTTCTTTTGGCCATGGAAAAAGACAAAGTGAAAATCAATTAGATTAACCATCAGAGTTTTAAACTTTTAAAAACTCTATGAAAATTCCATGAAACTTCACTCAGCTGTCCATCAATCACCTTCAACACATGGTTAAGGAATGGCAACTCACAAAACACAAGCACATTTCATCACACAAATCACAGGATCAGAAGTACCTTCCAGAATTAGGCAAGACCTTTTTTGAACCACGACCTGCCTCTCATCAATCAAAATTCACAAAATACTTCAGTTTTGCAATGGCTGTACCACTTGTCCCTTTGACTTTATAAGGAGTTGTACTGTTACATTTACTGCTGCTGAGGGTTGTTTTTTGAGTTCGGTGGCATATAAATTTGACAAATTCATTCATTCACGCTTTATAAACAACAGGAATCAATTCATGACTTTAGGATTTAGGTCAGCTTGTATTTACAATATTCCACAAAATCAAAATTGCAATTAAGAAATGCCCACAAATTATAATACTAAAGTATTCTTTAGGACAAACTCACCACTGAGTCCCTGCAGGCCAGAAAACATAAGATTTCAAGAGCTTCCCATTCCATGTTCCCTCCATCCACCAGATCAAACCTGCTTTGCTCACAGGATAACCTGGGATACCGGTGACCCCGATGCCCTTCTCTGAATATTTATAGGTGGCTCCAGTTCTTAGGACTCACTTTCTGGTGGTCCGTCCAAGGATGTGCCGTTTCCAGGGCCTGCAGCTTCTCCATGGGAGACGATGGTCACTTTTATTTTGGCTCGCTTGGAAGATTTGCTGCCCTGAGTGGGGCTGGGGGTCTGATGTCTCTTGAGATGCTTCCGCAGCTCTTCTTTCTCCCCTGCATCTAATGACTGCTCTGAAGAGAGAACGATATGAGAAGGGACTCAACAGGGAGGGCATCTGAGACAAACCTGTACTGAAGTCCCTGCTCTTGGTAGATCAGCAGCTTTCTTCCTGCTGCTTGCGCAAGGAAGGACCAGGGTCCCTCACCTCTGCTTCAGAATCCTTGCTGTTTTTACTGAGATAATCAGTTATGGGAACAACAAACTCCTGGCAAGTGCTCTGTTCTAATGAAGGGTAAAGATCAACATGCACAATGAACATAGAAAATCCCACTACCACCTTGAGCACCGGACTTCAATTAGCTGATACTTAGAGCCCAATCCTTATCTTTTATTATTCCAGCACAACAAGATATTTTCTTTCTTCTAACATTCTTCAATATCTTACCTTCAAAGCATAGCACAAGCAATTCTTCATATGATAACACAGGGTTAAAAATAAAGAGAAGACCCATTCCAAATCCCTAAAATCACCCTGAATCAGAAATCCAGGTTCTCTCTCAGTTAGATCAGAGAACAAACTGGATGGAGACAGGATTATTTGATACTTTCTGGAATCAATCTATCAAGAATTAATACCCTTCTGTGCCAATTCACAGTGCCCTACCACTTCCTCAAATGCTCCAAACTGCTATTTACTCAAGAAGACCTAGTTTGGAGTGTGTTATATCTATATTTCATACAAACAATATGTAGAGGTTTGAATAAGGCTACATGTTGTATTTGTAAATTACTGATACTTAAAACAAAGCAAATGACTAGCCAGACAGGAAGGACAGGCACCCGTCTAAAACCAAGATAAATATTTAAGGTAGTCACAAAAACATTCTGACACACAAGGGGACTAATGAGAGAAAGATGCAATGAAATCTCAATGAATGAGAGTCTCTGGATTTCGGCGGCATAGAAATATAATAAATATATTTTAATCCTCCACTTACAACCTAATTGAGCCCAGAATTACAGTTATAAGTTGTGGTGGTCATTAAATGAGTCACTACGTGACCATTAAACAAAACTAAACAAACACAGTAATCATTAAGCAAACATGGTGGTCATTAAACAAACCCATTATACCCAATTGGCATTTTTTTTTTTGCTAGAAACCAAAATGCAGTTTCCAGCAAAAAATACCTAAAATGGTAATGTGACTGTGGGAAATTGCAAACAGCCGTAAATGCGGGTCAGTTGCCAAAATGGGATCACATGACCATGGGGTGGGAGCATCCATTGGCACTTAAAAACTGGGTCTTAAACAGCTCTGAGGAGGTCTGTCACAACCTCAAACAGTTGCTTAGTGACTGATTGTAAACTGAAGACTACCTGTATGTAACTCATGGGTCTCCCACTAAGAAGTGATGCTATGCCTTGAGGAAGTTTAAGCATCCCTCCCAAGAATAAGGAAAAGCCACAGAATTAGGATGTGTCTTGAGGGTTTTGTTTCAGTTCTGACTGCATTTAATCAAACAAACAGGAGAGGCTCTCCTTGTCATTTAACTAATTCTGCTTATTCTGGAAGTCTTCTTGATCATTATCTTCATTCCTCTCACCATACTAATAAAATTTACAGTGTTCAGAAAAAAGCAGACCAGCAGGGCAGGCCCACTTCTGCCCCACAGCAGTCAGCAAAGGGAAATCAGTGAGGAGCACCTGCTCTCCAGGCTGAGTAAGAGCTGCATTTGCTTAGGCCAATGTCCCAAATGGGCATTTGGCTCTGCCTACTCTTTGATACCTGGCCTCTGCTCCCAAGCTGTCACTGGGATCCCCCTGTGGAGAAGGAAGCCCAATCTTGAAGGCTGCCTTCAGACCACAGCAGGAACTTGATAGAAGCCACCTGGAGATGGCCCATCTGCAGCATCACCATAGGGGCTTGGGCTTACCTTGTGCTTGCTTGTGCATCACAGCTCCTTCCATTCGCTGCACAGACCTTTTCAGCAACTGGCTGGCACCGACCTGACTGGATTTTTGAAGAGAAGACACTGCTGTTTTAGCCTTGGGACTGGAGGCAGGGCTGCTAGAGACACTGGAAAACTCCTAGGAAAGGGAAGAAAAGAGGGAAGGGGGAAGAGAAGGGAAGCCCCCAGGTTATTAGATTGGAAGCACATGGAAAAGAAAAGAAGTCCACTTGCCATGATTCAACCTTCAGACACATGGAAAAAGTTTACTGCTCACAAACCTGCCCCTCTGATCATATCCTAGCCTGACTCAACCAGTCAGATCTCACAAAAGTGCAACACCAGACGACAGTAGCACTAAAATGAGCATCTTCTCAAAGGTAGCTTGATGGTATAGCTAAAGAGGATGGACCTTCAGTCAAAAGGCTGATATTTGTCATGCTACTGTCTTCAGTGCATAGAAACTTTTGCTTCCCCAGTTACAGGATTCACCACATATAGGCAGGCTCGACTGGATTTTTCATTTCCATGCTGCCATGCAATCTGTAAGGAACTCAGAATGGGGTCCTGTCTTATAAGTTACAGAAAAACAATCCTGGGGATTGTATCCCAAATTTATTGTTGTGTCCGGAACACAACCACCACCCTGACACTTGAAGAACAAAACTTGGATCACCAGAAAAAGGAAACTTCCATACAACTATCTTCTACCCAGGATTTGCTCTGTGCCTGGGGAGGGAGCACATAGTTTATTTTCCTTCCCCAATTATTGTTACTTTTCTCTTCTCTCCATCAATTCCCTCACCTCTGATCCAGAAGGTGAAGCTGGAATTTTGGCTGCTGGAGAGGCTGGTCGGCTGTTTCTGTCTGGAAGGTCAAAGGCCAGATCCCTCCGAGCTGCATCCCGTGCTGTCTTCTTCTTTTTCTCCATGTCTATGTCCCGAGGATCAGAGCCTGTGTGGGAATCTGCTCGAGTAAGCACTCCTGTCAGAAAGTCAGCTATTTCATCCTGCAAAAGGAATAAGAAGCCTCATCTTTTCACAGACCATAAAGGAGAGAGGTGATTCTGCAAAGCTAGCTAATCAGTGAGATCAACTGCTAATAAAAAATGTTTCCAAGACAGTGGACACTCCTGAGTCCCAGAAGAAGAAAACCCTCATCAGGCTGATGGAGAATAAAGTTCAAGCCATGAATGACCTCACTCTATCCGATGAGGAAGCTACTCACCTGAATGCACCTGTCCACCATACTTTGCGTCAAGCCTTCTGACTTCTTTTTGGCTTTACTTATCCTATTAAAAAGAATAGCTTCTCAACATCCAAATATTTCATTTCTTTCTCCTTATCTTCATCTGCCAGTCCTTCAAGATAGACCAAGTCAAGAAACAGACACAAGAAGGACTCTCCTTTGTAATACCTAATAACAGATTCTTAAAAGCCCGACAGTTTTTCTCTCCTTCTTTCTTATACTGTCAAGGGGTGGGGCAATCTTGAGTTTCTTCCTTGTCCCTTTTTCTCTTTCCAGGATAAGCTGGAAATGTAATGGTTGTCACATTCTTCTTCAAGGCTTTCTCCTCTTCATCATCCCTCCCTGCTTTCAGGAACTATTCTCCATCAGAAAGCCAGTAGCCAGGGACAACTCAAACAGATGACAGCCTTAAGAGTTATTAGTATTTCTCTCAATTTGGGCAGATGATTCTTACCTGGATGTGCACAGATCCACATGCGCATGCAAATAATTAGAAAAGCTATTTTTCACAGAACCTGGCATTGCAAAACCACCGTCTATTATTTCCATCATAAACATTACTGTTTAAGTTGGGTTCAGACTGCATGCCCTTCATATTCTTATGAGCCCTATCCTCCTACTTTTTTTTATGAACTTCAAGGGCAGATTAAGAGAAATTAAGACAACCACTAAGTCTTCTTCATGTAGGCACTTTCTGTGCCTGCACTTACTGAGCTACCTGCACAAGCAATACACAGCATTCTCTCAAGTTACCAGAAAAAAGGATGCTGTGATTTCCCTTGACTTCACGCACCTGAGATTATCATCAGCTCCTCCTACCACCACCAGGCTGTTTTCAGTTCGAAGCTTCTCTCGGAAATCTTCCATTGCTTCAGTATTGCACTGGAGAGCATTCTGACCAATCACAAAGAGAACTGGTGCCTTCATATCCAGAAGAGGATCATCAACATCCTGTTCCCCAAAACAACATTTTTGGAAGTTGTTACTATAGGGAGCATTTCACAGCAAATATGAGATATGCTATAATTATCTCAGTATTTGTCTTACAAAAGGAAGAAAACAATCTGCACATCAGTTTAATTCAAAGCTTTGGTAATACAAGCACAGAAGATAAAATAGCAAAACAAAGAATGTGATTAAAAACAATCATTTAAAATATTGTTGTACCCAGCCCCCATTTGATTCTTACCCCTCTGGGTCCATCTATCGTTAAAAGAGGGAAACCAAGGCATACAACTGCAGTGACATCCTCCATCACAGAAACCTGTTGGAGGGAGGGGACAAAAGGGTTTGATAATTCTGGTAGCATTGCAGATCCTTAAGCTCTGGGCTGGATGAGGCCAGCAAAGTCACCTTGGTTTTGCAATCAAATACAGATGTTTTGCCTCTGGAGGAAAACAGAGAGCAAATTCAAGAATCACCCTGGGAGTTCTAATATAGGGCTTTATGATTACTTAGGGCCAGTGAGGGGCAGGGATATGTGTCATAAACTCACCTATAGACTACTTCCTCTGGTTTGGTCTGCCAGGTATATGCTGCATCACTTGGGGAAAAGGCAATGGCTGCCAATAGGCAGCTGGTGAGAAACCACTTTTATAGTTAACAAAATGTTGAAATCTTCCCACTCCATTGCCATTTTATATCACAATAGCTGCTAGGCAATAAGAGAAAAAACAACTCCAGGTAGTCCTCGAGACTATGACTATTCGTTCAATGACTTTTCAAAGTAATTGTCAATGGGGAAACTGGAAAGAAAGGTTGCAAGTTGGTGGGGTACATTTCGCCCACCCATGCACTCTCCCCAGCCTGTTGTGCTTGTGCTGCACCAGCCACTCTTGCTCCCTCCTCCATCAGGCAGCAGTCACTTACCTGAGTGCTGGGCTGGGACTTGAAACTTCCTGCTGACTTCCCCACTGACTTTGGTTGTAGGAAGCCAGCAGGAAGTTGCCTCACCTAATGATGACGGAATTCAGTTAATGACAGCCATTCCAACTGCTGTTATACATTGTATATCAACTATATTCTTGGTCTGACATACTTTTAAAATTCAGCAGTATACTTGTAATATAAAAACTTTTAGGCACTGTGCAAGGCCATTTTTTCTTGTAATCAATAATTCTGAAGGCATACTTGTTAATATTGTTGTTAATAGCACTATGACCGAAGTAATTTTCCAGCAATATTTTCTTCTGTTGCAACTCCTAATGTGTAAATGGGAACAGAGCAACCATCCCAGGAACAGGATGAAAGGTAGTAAAGACACTTACGTGACAGGCGAGCAGAGCTCCTGTGTTCCATCCAATCAGGATCACTGGCTTGTGAGAGAAATGGTTGTGCATCTGGGGCAGGGGAGAGAAGTCAAATCAAGCCATTGTCCATCTTTTAAGAGATTGCAGTTAGAAGCTTATTTTGAAGTAACAAATGAAGAGCCAAAGAAACAGGTCTGAATTAATAGGATAGGATACATGCGCCCATCTCACTTCCAGCACTTTGCCTCTCATGGCGCTGATCATATGTTCTAGGCACTCGAACACTCCAACTCCGCTGCCATTGTTCATTAAGTGGGTTGCAACTGGAATCACCTGGGAGCCCAAAAGAAGAAATAACAATTAGCAGTAAAATTCCCACTGCCGCAAGGCCCTGAAGATGTGGCTGCATGCCTGGGCTTGGGAGTTCAAGTGTTAGCTTGAGCATATGACCTGACTATACTGATGGTTGTTTGTTATTTTAATCTCACCTGTCAATTGTCTATTTTATGCCTTCTAGTATTTTCTATTTTTTTTAGTTACTGTTAGCCATCCAGAGTCACTCGTTTGAAATGGGTGGGCAAATAAATTGAATAAAATAAATATGTAGCATTCAAGTGGTTTTCAAGGGCAGACTCATGTACAATGCACTGCAATTGGCCAAAAATATGAATATACTGTCATAAGGACTTCCCAGAGAAAAACTAGGTGAATTTGTGCAAAGGTCATCTTGGCCACCGTTGCCAACTGCTAAGCCAGCTTCTGACTCTTCTGACATCTTGAATTTATGACGCTCTCTGCTTCCTGCTACTCAGATCATGCTACATATGGAACATATGTTCATAGTAGCATGAACATGCTACTATATGGAACATAGTGCTAGGAACATATCTGAGCAGAGATTCCCAGCAGAAGAAAAGCACACACATCCAGCACAAAACAGGCACAGTTGCCCAGAGCTATTTTGCTGCTGGAGACAAAGGACAGGCTGGTTGATTCTTCACTTTCATGCCTTTCTCTAGATAGAAGATAAATTGGGAAGGGAGGAGGAGAGGGGAGAGTCTTATCTGCAAACACAGTGACTGCTTTCTTTCCTTCTCTCCCTAACACCTGCTAGTGGAAGTCTATGCCTAATGGAAGACTCAGTTTCAGGGTGCCAAAGTTGCACAAACCTTTCCCAGACAAGAGAGTTGTGACTGCCAGAATCGATGCCGCCGAGAAGTAGGGAACATGGAATTGGAGGGTCCAGATGATGCCAATAAGATGAGAGGAGAACCAGGCAACTTGCTCTGGAAAACATACCACAGATTCAAAAGACCTTGTAGATCTTAGCTGATCCAGCCTCTTCCTCACTCATGCTCAGATGTTATATTCTCAGAGATTATATTTTAAGACTAATTTCAGTTATCAGCTAGAGAAAAGTTTTTAAAACATTAAACTGAATTCTGAGCAGATTTTGCTGTCTTACGGGGCAGCCTTTGCCCTATGAGTAGCTGACTCAAGAAAAACTGTTGTCCCCCAACTGAGAGGGTACAGACAACCAGCAGCACTCAACCTCCTTCAGTCTCACCTCCTACATTTTAACCTCTGCAGATTTTTCTTCCCACAGGCACCCTGTCTTGCTCCTTTAGGTCAATTCTCTCATTTGTCCTCTGGAGGCCAATTAAGGACATAGCAGAAGAGAATCTTCTTGAACAACAGTGGCAGAAAATCCTGTGCTTCTGCTGACTGCTACTCTGACCCAAAGGAAACAAGGCCTGCCAATACAAAGTATTTAGGGGTGCAAAGCTGCCAGAGAAGATTTCAGTACATTTGTTTGAGTCTTTTGCTCTCTACCTGTCTCTTTTTTAAAGGATAACCACCATTTACAGGAAGTGATCCTTGTTCAGTTTGTACTCTTGACTACGGACATACTCCCAACCACAAAAGATGGTTCACATTATCATGAGTTATTAATAACAATGTATCTTAGAGCTCCCCCTTTTTTAAAAGTTTATTGTGCACCTACTGGTTTGTTATGTGAAAGAACGCCAATTGCTGGATCCCACGGCCTCTTCAGCAAGAGGGACAATGCCTCAGCACCTGCCGCACCTGTCTTTGCAGTGGAAGATAACAGCATCCGATCAATCAGGGTGGGAATCTGAAACCCAGTAACAAACAGATTGTGTAAGGCTAGATCTTCTCTGAACCACAGACTTTTGACTTTGATGGCAAACATCTCTCTCTTTATTTTTTAACATCATTTTTATACTCTGCCAAATGGAAAAAATGAGGCAACTCTTATGGAATGGACAAGATCATTCTCTGGAACACCATTCAAACCATTTTTCAACTTTTTTTCTGAGGATTTCAATCCTTATTTTGGGGTATAGCATCTACACTTACTGTCTTCCCAGTGGTGTCTTTCCTTATCAATAAATTCCAGTGTGTTATAATGCAAAATGTACACCAGAATTGGCACTTGGATTCTTCTATAAAAAATGAGAGGATTTCCCTTGTAGAGGAAACACTGAAATGGAAAGCACAGAAAAACCACCCACCGACCCACACCATACACCATCACCTTTCCCTTGAGAGTTTGCAGAGCATCCAGATATGCAGCCAACATTGGCAAACTGAGTGTTTCTACCAAAGTTGAATGAAGCCACTGGATCAATTTGGTCTCCCAACTGATGCTTGCCAAAGCCTGGCGGACCCGCCGAGCACATTTATCCACTGCTATTCTTCGAAGCACCGGCTCATTGCAAGCCTTGGGAAAAGCAATCAAGAAAGACTCTCAATAAGTTGAGTACCTTGAGTACCCTCATAGTACCTTCTTTTCAAGTTTAGAGGTAAAACAGAACTATCCAGATTTAACTGGATAAAATGTAGGAATAAAAAAAATATGCATAAATATTCATAATTCTGGCACTACTGACTGAGCAGCTACAAGCGCAGAAATGAGAGAAGACAAGTGGAAAATGAGCAGGAGCCAAGAGATTCTTACCCCTTCAGTCGCTAATCGGGCCAGTCGGTCAGACTGCAAGGCTTTGAGGATCTTATTAAACAGCTTGTTTTGAGTCACTGTCCAGCCAGATCTGTAAAGGAAAGATCTCATTAGAAAATCAGGCTCTAAAGAGATCAGGACTGCATTAGAAGTTTCTAATCCACTTCTCCCCTTGCTTTTGCAGGAAAAGTTGAGGAAACTGCAAACTTACACTTTCAAATTCCCAGTTTCCTGTGCATCACAATGTGGAGGATTGTTGTTCAGTTGCACAATCATTCCAAACTTTTCATGACCCCATGCACTGCAATACGCCAAGCTTCCCTGTTCTGCACTGCCTCCTGGAGTCTACTCAAACCCACGCCCATTGCATCCACAACACTACCTATCCATCTCATCCTCTGCCGTCCCCTTTTCCTTTTGCCTTCAGTCTTCTCCAGTGAGTCCTTTCTTCACATTAAGGGGCCAAAGTGCTTGAGCTTCAGCTTCAGTATCTGTCCCTCCAATGAGCAATCAGGGTTGATTTCCTGTAGGATTGACTGGTTGGATCTCCTTGCAGTCCAGGAGACCTCAAGAGTCTTCTCCAGCACCAAAATTCGAAGGCACTTAGAAACATAATGTTAATTGCTGGAGTTGAGATTTATTTAGATTTAATCTGGGAACCCTAAAACATATTCAAGCCTTTCCCCATGCTTGAATTGGCAGAAAATTATACCAGGATGAACTGGTAGAATTGTTGATCCCTGTCCAGCCCGTATGTGTTTCTTCTAATTTGTTGCTAAAAGTTGATGACCTGCTTTAGAAGTACTGGATGGACGTGTAACCAAAATGATTGACTGGTTCTATGGACTTTTCTGCCCTCTTTCTTCTGCACATCAATAACCAAAATACCAATTATGACAAATACCAATTATGACACTGCATCTGGAATGGGACAACCTGGTTGAAGAACTTCATCCATCTTCTGTTGACCCTTTCTATGTTCCTCCTCCTCTCCCCATTGTGTAGGTGAGTAAAGTTAAAACGATCAAAAAATAGGAATAATGAAAGGAGCTGAATCACAATGAGCACTTTTATTAGAATCTCTCTCTTCTTCTTTTCCTTTCTTTACTTGTATATGGAATAAATCTTATCTGCCAGGTTTTCTGAATTCTAGACAGGAAGTAATGGGGAAGAGGGTTGGTCCCATCGTCTCACTGTTTTGCTGTTACATCCTGGAGCTACGTTGGTAAGAATCATAAAGCACTTTTACAAGACTGCACATTGCAGCATTTTAATGCTGCTATTCAATTCTGATAGACCATCAAGAGAGTTCCTATGTCCTGTCCTTTAAAGAAATAGCTGGACCTTAGCAGGTGACCTGAGCAGGGAACAGAGACAAGAGGGTGTGTCTTCATCAGCTTGATATGACTAATAAATACTGTTCAGATTCCACCAGGTCACTTGACTGTGCCTCTGATGTAAATGGATGGCAGAACATAACAGATGTTATGCATCTTGTGGCTACTTTTGGTGAATATCAGCCTAAGGAGAAAACACTATTTTAACACCAGTGCAACAAAGGGTATAGGCAACATTAGGAGGACAGAAAAAAAGATGTTTCCAATGCATATTTGTAGTTTGACTATGTGCAAGGGAGAAAGGCCCTTCACCTGCAGTTTCATACTTAACTAATTAGATTAAATGATTACGTATCATAAGATATCCTGTTTTCCCCTCTGTGTATTGCTATAACTATGACACAGTAGATGAATGTATCACATGGAATCTTCAGAAATGAATATTAGGGTGAAAAATACTCATGCAGTACTTTTGATAAAGAACAGGCATATTACTGTACAACAATGAACCTGATTTGTTTATGAAATACTATACAGGAGAGAATAGCGGAACTTTGTCAGTAATAAGGACTTTGAGATGGTTGAGTAAAGATCTCCATGTCCAGGAATTTAAAAGGAACAGATTATTAAATTTAAACATAATGCAGTAAAATGCAACAATTTAAAAAAGTTTAACTGTTCAAAAATCAGTGTGATTGAAATATAAATGAAAATGTTGAAGCCAATTTTAAATATTGTTAAATAAAATTTAAATGTGAAATTTGAACCATCATCTTTCCTCTGCCTACCTTTTCCATTATATGCATGATTTTATGTGCCTCTATTATGTCTTTTTCATCAAGCTAAAAAGTCCTAATGTTTGTGACATTTCCTTTTTTATTGCCTTTCTCTCTCTGTACTTACTGTATGTATATATACACATATATGTACATAATTAAAGAAGTTTTTCTACAGAATAAAACAATATAAATTTTAAGTTAAAATTAAGAGAAATAAAGAAAAGTAATGGAAAAATGAAAGAGAAATAAAGAGATTGAAAATAAGGAAAAAGAAAAGAGAATAATAAAGAAGGGCTTCCAGTCTTCTTATCAGCAGTTATAAGTTATCAGCATTTATATTTTACCCTCTCTCTCTAAAATTTCCCTTTCCTAATCGTCACATCCAGAAATCTATTAGTTCATTTCTTTCTTATTTCAGCAAAAAATCCAATCACTAATAAATGTAGTAATTGATCTTTCTCTAAGCAAACAAGTTATTTGTGCCATCACTGCTAGATTCATCATCTTTACCAACTATTCCTCCTTTTTGGGTATTCCAGAATCTTTCCATTTTTGTATTTGTAATTGTCTCACAGCAGAGATTATATATAAAAAGAATAATCTTCCATGGCTTTTTCTCATTTTATATGATATTTCCTGATAAATGAATTGCTCTAGCCTTCTAATAATGTTCTTTACCTTTTCTAACCTGAATTAGACATAGTATCCTAAGTTGAGCTCTCTTTTGAGCTATGAAAGGGCAGCACTATATTTCATTTTTATGCATGTTAGATATGTCACATTTTCTTTAGAAGATCAAAACTCTTTCCCATTATTCTTTCCACAACAGTAAGGATGAGCTGAGAGTCGATGAGCGCCCAAAATCAGCTAGTGAGATTCTGTAGCTGAGAGTGGACTAACTGTAATAATTTTAATTTTTTTCCATCCCTGTGGAATATTGGAAAGAAATTATGTCAAGGGTTTTGGAATTCTGTCTGTCTGTCCAGCTCTCTTTTGGCAGCACAATAACTTTCTGAAAATGGAACAGAATTAGACTTTGTTTGGTGTGGGGAAAGAACCCAGCTAAAGACCCATTTGATTTGAGGAAGGCATATTGAGCAATTGAGAAGAATTCCTGAAAAATTTCTATAGTGCATCCTCATGGGAGAGACAGTTGGATAGTGAGTTAGAAGACTGTCATGCCTCTCTCCTGGTCATATGTCATTGAGCAGCGCATATTCAGCCCATGCTGTCCTTCTTAGTGCATACACAGACATGCGTAACATGACAGGAGAGCAGTAACGCATATGCCTATTCATTACCCAGAATAATATATAGGTGCTTCCTATAGCCCCTGCTGGTAAACGAATTGGAAAGAATTTCTGAAGCTGTGTTCTGCATGTTTTATTTACCTTGTTTTAAATAGTCACGCTGGGTTGACATTTTCTTTGAGCTGTTATTGGCATAACTCCAAGATCCCTTTCTTCATCACTCATTACCAGCTCAATTCTCATTAATGTACATATATAAAGTTTGGACCAAGCTTCATTTTATTTCTATTTTACATTTTAAAACCAGATGCCTACTTCCTTTGCATTTATGGCCATTTTTTTATGTATGTGTATAATTTGCAAAGAGAGAAGAGATTTAATGGACTGGTTTTCTTCTCTTGGAAGCAGGGATGTGGAGCCGGTACTAGCTGCACTATTTTTTGCTTGCAGTGCTCTGCTAGGGTTACAGCTAGCTATAGATAGTGTTTCACTAAGCCATGTTAAATGCTACCCAAATGCCAGATACTTACAATGTTGTGGAGTTACAGGATATGGAATGTGACATTGATGCAAGCTGAATTAAATGATGCTATTCTGGCCCTGAGGGTTAATATTCTAGTTACTGAATATCTATGGAGCATGGCTTCAGCCTCTGAAAATCTTTGAAAATCTGAATAGGATATATGTTGGGAACAACTTTTTCTTCCAGTTTTGCTACTGGACCTTACCTTATTTTGAATTAATTATTATTATTTCATATTGGTCCTTCTAAAGCTTCATTAGATATAGTGGTTGCTAATTCTAATCATATGTAACTATAGAAACTATCAGCTTGAGTCCTCCTTCTATTGACCTGTAATGGATAAAATAAGTGAAAATTTCCTGGGAAAGAGAAAGAGATAATAGGAGGAAATGGGGGAAATTTGCTTAGATCACCTTAGAATATGACAGTATTAAAAATTCCTCTCATTTGCTAAATTTGTAGGCAGGTATTTGGATGGTAACTAAAGTTGTCTTACCAGGATGGTCATCATACACAACAGATAGAAAACATACTATAACTGTGCTGCAAAAGGCTGGATGACCATGATGATGTGGTTGCTTATTTAGAGCCGGACATCCTGGAGAGTGAAGTCAAGTGGGCCCTAGGAAGCATAACTAACAACAAAGCTAGCAAAGGTGATGGTATTCCAGCTGAACTATTTAAAATCCTAAAAGAAGATGCTCTTAAAGTGCTGCACTCAGTATGCCAGCAAATTTGGAAAGTCAACAGCTTTTATAACATAAAAATATGATTGGTATTTATTAGCAACAAACATGCACTGGAACCTCCAATTGCGAGCACCTCAGTTCATGAGGTTTTCGCAAGACAAGCAAATTTTTTTAAAAAAAATTAATTTGGTTAACAAGCAGAAACTCACAAGATGAGCACCACACAATGAGCTCACGCAGGAAATCTCAGAACAGAGCTGATGGTTCTTCTCTTTCACTGCATAAAAAGTGTAAATTTAGTGAAAGTTGTTCAAGAGGAAGAACTCCTGAGATTCAGATTCCAGATTCTCCTTCCAAGCAATCCTCCTTCCCCTCCTCTCCTCTCCCACACACCAGCCGGGTCTCTTCGAAGTGCAGGAAGATTGACCCTCCGTCTTCCCTGTCACTCACATACAAAATGTCCTCCTCACATGGCACCATCCAGCCTGTCCCCCTCCTGTCCATCTCTTCTTCTCTCTTATAGCATTGAGGCAGGTTATGACGAGGAACATTTCCAAACCACCCAGGAAAGACCCCTGGAAAGGCATTGCTGAGGAAAAAGGGAAAAGGCCATTTTGCCCTTGAGCAGTGGCGGCAGCAGATCATCCTGATCCAAAAGGGCTGCCCAGACAGTGCCGGCCGAGTAGTAGCTAATGGCCAGAATCTGCCTCAAAGCAGAACCATAAGTGCTGGTTAATTTGTTCTATTTCTACTTTATATTAATCATTGTTACTTGTTTCAGATATTAGGGACAATCATTTCTACATAAAATTGCATTGAAAATGATTTTTTATGAATATTTTTGGGGGTGTGGATCAGATCATCTGACTTTCCATTGTTTCCTATGGGAAACCTCACTTCGTTTAAGAGGGATTCAGATTAAGGGCATTCTTCTGGAACAAATTAGTCTCGCAGTCAGAGGTTCCACTGTATATAGAAACTTATAAAAAAAATCCATTGTTAAAAAAACTTACTAAAGCTAACTAAAGAGACAAAAACAAAAAACACAAAAATATAAAAATAACCAAAACAATCAAATAATAATAATGATATCAAGCACAGTGAAGTCAAGAAGGCTAGAAGTGGATACATCATAAAAATGAAGATGATCTTAATTTCCAAAATCAGTAGAGCACCATTTGAACACCACTGAGATTGACAAAAATCACCAGTCAATTGCAAAAGGCAGTTTTATTTGGAACAGCTTACAGCCTGCAATGATACTTTTAACACTATTGAACAACATCTTCCTATCCCTTGGGAAGTGTTAAATAGATAAAAGTGTCAGCTAAACAACTGGCTGACTTTACAACCAACCATAATAATACAGAGCAGTTAAACTTTAATTATTTCAATACTTCAATATAAGAAACTTATGTGAGTTTAAGTTAGTAAAAGCATTACAAATATATTTTATAAAATAAATTAAACCTAGACATATGGAATCCTACAGTCTGATCTTGTTTCTGTCTCAAATAAAGCTATTCTGAAAGCTAAGAGTCAGCAGATTACATTTAGAATCTGGTACACAAATTTCCTTCCAGGAATTCTTGATAACTTTTGCAGTGGGCTTGGCATGATGTAATTAAAGTTGTTTATAAACTGACAAATTCCAGATGTTCAGAATATAATTTAGCCACACATTAATATTATAAGAACTTAGGTTTCTTTCAAAAACCCTTCTTATCTTAGAAAAGCAATATTTTCTTACGTTGCATTTCAGTGATTTATATATAGTAGTTAATTTTTGCATTTTTTATAGTCAGGTCAGAAATTATAAACTAACCACTGACTTCTGAATCCCTGATCTGTGTTAATCTGTTTAATTTATGTTAAGCATTTCTGTGCAATCTGATCATTTGGCACTAACCCAAAGCATATGGTTTTATCATAGGCTTGCCCAACCCTGGCAACTTTTAAGATGTGTTGGCTTCAACTCTGGGGTCTGAAATTCACACATTTTAAAGTTGCCAAGGTTGAGTGTCTCTGGTTTAGCGGATCTATATATATATCCAGATATCAATTAGTAAAGGAAAAATATGGTTAATTATTTCATATATATTAATTCTCTACATCATCAGACTTGCAAGACTGATGTCTTCTAAGATAGAGCAATCTGGGAAGCCAAAGTCAAGCAGATTAATGCTACTTTTATTTTATTATAAGGCAACAGTAACAGACAACCCCCCAGTGAGGCACCACCTTGCTGTGGTTGGGGGGCTTGTATGCTCTGAAGAAGATGAGAGCTCTGACAAGAGGTTCAACCACACTGGACAGGTCTCATCAGAGGAGCCAGACAAAGAGTGTTTCCCACCTATAAAAATATGAGAAGTAAATTACAGAAA
>JANHZU010001866.1:137046-148568 GCA_032468055.1 Acrochordus granulatus
GAGTGAAATTAAACATCTTTGTTCAATCTCATGTTTACTTTTTCATCTTCCAAGATGGGAAGCCCTGCTCTGGATGTGATGCCACTGCTCTTCCCAAGGCAAGGCAGAGGGGATCAGGGCAGTCCATGGCTTGCTGTTGTTATGTCTTTAATCCTAAACTATTGTTGTATGCAAAAGAGTCTAGGACTTCTCTCTCCTCTTTTGGCATGCCTCCAAAGAAAGCATAAATACCTTATTATAATCTGAAACTCATTTTTGTTGCATCTGAACTAGGATTGCCCTGCTGAGCTTGAATAAGCCGGGATCATAAATATCACAGATCCAACTAGGTTGACTTAGAAAATAATTATAATACTGCTTTAATTAATTAAATCCTAAAATCAACAGAAACCTTACATACAAATTTAAGTCTGGCCAATTTAAAAATGGAAATGAATATGTTTAATCTTATATCTATGGAAGGGAAGGCAAGGGGAGTGTGAAAACGGAGGCTGTCTAGAGCCAAGCCAGGGTTTAGTTTTTGATCTGAAACATTTGTGACTCTTCTAGAAGATTCAGAATAGTCTGTTTTTGTCTTTGGGATATGAATATTGCTATCAGACCATTGCCTGTCAAAGTCTTGCTGGCCTTAACCTGCAGCAGCCCTGTTTGAACCTTTCCCAGTTGTGCAATTGGTAAAAGAGGTTCCTCTAAGAGAGGTGGGGCTGAAAGCCACTTCTGACTTGGAAACAGGATCTTCTAGACACTGTAATAAGGAAGCTTGTTGCACTTTCTCCATGTTTCAGTACTGGCTTGTGTGGATCCCATGAATTTTAAACAGAAGTCTGGGGGTGCTTTTAGTGCTCAGCTACACTGCTCTTTATTGCATCTTTATTTCCAAATGTATAATTTTGTGCTTAATTTCCTTAATTCAGAAACTAAAGGAAGTTGCGTTCCCTAAAGCAGAGGAGTTGAAAAAGGAACTTTTGGAAAAATACAACAAAGAATATGCAGAGTATAATATACAGAAAGTGAGTATATGAAGCTCTCTGTTTCTTTGGCTGCTGGAATGTTCGACCTCTGATCTGGCTGTGCCAAAGCAGACAGGTTGGCTGCCGTACTAATAGTGCCACTCTGCTGGCTCGGACCAGTTCTCCTTAATTTCTGAAAATTACCTGTTGAGGCCTTGAGGAAGCCCAGTTAAGATCTTTGGTAGGTATATACAATTCTTGGCATTGTGTTTCTGTTGATGCAACTAGGATTGTGTTTCCTTTCTTTGCAGCTGCATCGAGATAAAAAGTGAGTAGATGCATAAGATGCATCGAGATAAAAAGTGAGTAGATGCATAAGATGCATCGAGATAAAAAGTGAGTAGGCCTTAGTGAAAATTAAAAGTGATTTAATTTAAGTATAACTGCAATGCCATATACCTAATACGGGTATCACTTTAAATGGCAAAACCTGGCTGATGTTGTTTGGGTTCAGAATCTAAGCAGAGCTGGGTCTTGAATGTCCTTGAAGAAGTTGCCCAGAAAACAACATGGACCATAGAACCAGCCCTCAACTGACAACCCTTCAGTCTCTGTCTGAATAGCTCCAGCAAGGGAGGCTTCATTGCCTCATAAGACAGGCTGTTCTATTGGTGAACAACTCTGAACATTAGGAAGTTCTCACAGCCCCACCAAATATAAAAATAGTTTTGCTCGTCTTTCATCACAGCCCGTCAGAAGACAGTTACCATATTCTTGCAATTTTCTTTTGGTTGCACGCACTTCCCCTCTTTCCTCATAAGACTGTCTTCCAGTCATCTCTTTAAGATGGTGCAGTTAAGTTTGTCACTGTCCTTCCTGAACTGCAGTGCTCAGTCATGGGTGCCATACTCTAGATTTGAAATGAGCAGGGCAGAACAGAGAAAAAAAAACACTTGTTCTTGGCATTGTGTTTCTGTTGATGCAACTAGGATTGTGTTTCCTTTCTTTGCAGCTGCATCACACTCTCATCTTAGGTTAAGTTAGTGATTCTTTTCGCATTCATGGTTGCCCTATGGGTTTTCCCCAAACTTTTAATTGCTTTTGATTTTTCCTATTCAGAATGTAGGAAATTCTGAATTTCTCCACTGAAATTAATTTTGTTGCTTTTGCCTATTGTTCCAGCATGTCAAGTTTCTCTTAAATTTGGATACTGTCCTCTAAAGGTGTTTGATATTCCCCACTCTTGGTGGTTTTTGCACATTTGATAATCGTATTTTCTCATCCCTCCTCCAAGATATTTAGATTGAACAGCACAAGGCCTGGAACAGAATCAGATGCCACTCAATCTTCCATCCAGCTGATTGAGAAGCCAGTGACATAACATTCATTTGGCGGACTTGTTCAGTATTCATTAAATGGTGATATATTCATTAAATAATAATATAATCCATCCCATGTTTTGTCCTCTTTTCTACTAGAATTTCATGGGAGAATTTGTTGAATATATTGCTGAAGTCATGGTAAACTATATCCACTGCATTTCCATAGTTAGCTAAACCACGGGAAACCTTTTATCAGAAAAAAGAGATTAGGTTGGTTTGGCATAATTCTTTCTGGATAAACCCATATGACATCCAGTTTGACCCAGCACCAGGTCTGTCTCTCCTCCCCCGTTTTTTCATTCCTTTGAGTTTCTCTTGCATCCCAAGTTCCTTTGTTAGTTTTTCTGTTTTCCAGCTGACTTAATGAAAAAGCAGAATGAAAACAATGCAAACAAGTAGGAAACTGCTGTATGAGCTAATCACATTACTAGTTCAGTTAACCTTTTCTAACCATCTAAGACCCACAAGTTGAATCTGAACCATATTCATCCATATGCTCTGCTCCTCAGATCTTGCCCAGTTCTTAACCCAGAGGAAATTCTTAACCTACTGGGGAAAGAGATGCCCAAAGTGTATTGCTCCTGCTATCATTTCCCACATTATCTGCTAATGTTCTTCCCCTCACAGAAGAAGCAAGAGGAAGAATTTGCCCGTAGCTTGGCCCTGCAGCAGCAGCTGGAGGAGGAGAGGCAGAGAGTGGCCCGCATGAAGCAGCAGCAGGCTGAACAGGAGCAGTTCCATGCCTTTGAAGACATGATCAGGCGCCAGGAGCTTGAGAAGGAGCGCCTGAGAGTGGTGCAACTATTTGGGACAGCAACTCCAGACCCCTTGGAGGGTCCCTTAATACCTGATGTGCTCAAGCCACCCACTGACCCCCAAACTCTCAAGTCTGCTGGCCAGCCTTTGAGTCCTGGTGGAGGAAGTGGACTTCCTAAGCCACCTGTTGTGGACAGGTCTCTAAAACCCGGAGCTTTGGGGAACTCGGAAAAGAGTATGTTTTGGAATGAATTTGATACACCTTCTTATAGGAACATAGTGATAGTTTGATTATTTTGAGCTGATAAGCTCAGAGTAAACCCTCGTTCCCACCCAATTCAATCCCTTTGTTGCAGCTGATGGAATGTTTAAGATGCCAACATTTGATCAATTTAAAATACTGATTTTAATAAACTAGAAGGTTCTGTGCAGATCTTCTGGTTTGCCTGGCATTTATTTTGTCACCTGACATCTGTTATTTTCCAAAAGTAAATCTTCCCAAAGTCAATTTTGCTTGGAGAATTCTCCCAGTTGCTTCTTTTTGCTCCCATGTCAGTCTCCTACAGCTTTATAACTAGCTAGTGTTGTGCCACTATCCCAGAGTTGTTTTTTACCATCCGCCTTCTAAGTATGATGGCCTGAAACAGAATCATTGGGGTCAGAGAAATCTCTTTGAGTCTCCAGATGAAGGCCCTTCCTGTTTCCTACCTTGCTCCATCTTCTGAAGAGATCAAGGTGGGTAAATGTTATGCCACTTGGCCTTGGGGAAAGTTTTTCCTCAAGGACTTGGCAAGATGACTGACTTCAGCTGTCAACTGGAGAACCTTGACTAAGTAGTGGGTCCTGATAATACCATCAGTCCTTGCCCATATTCCTGACACAGAAAAGTTTTCATATTTCCCAGAAAACTTTCTAGGTTGTAGATAGTGCTGCTGCTGCAGTCTGTTTCTATAATAGAATTAAGCAATAATTATTTCATTGAAGGCTTTAAAAAAGCAGAACACAAAAGCTGTAATAGCACAAAGCCACTTTTGAAGAAGATTTCTAGCTGTTGGATAGCCAATTAATTCATACCACTTGGCCCTTTTTTAAAGCATAGATCTCAAGTCAGCATTTTTCTGTCTCCTGTTTTTACAAATAACAAATGAGACTGCTAAACTATGCCTTTTAGGTTGTAAGTAGGGCTTGTGATGAATACTCCATATAAAATTGTCTCTATCCCGAAAATCAGCCAGCTGGGGAGACGGCTAGGCTGGAATTAAGCCTATTACAGCCAGTGGAATTAAGCCTATTACAGCCAGTGACTTTGTTCTTTCCCTCCAGGCGCAGTTACAGAAGGTCTTCGTCACATCATTGTCCCCAGGGAGCTCTGCCATAAATTTCTGCAGCTGGCAGATGCAAATACAGCCAGAGGTGTGGAGACATGTGGGATCCTTTGTGGGAAGCTGGTAAGATGATGACATAAGGGCAGTATGTTATTCCTTTCTGTTCACTTCTTCTGAACTGGGCACTTGATCAAATAGTCTGAATAGAAATGCAAGTCTCACTGTTCCTCTTTGAAGGAAGAATGTAGGTCTATGGGACAGGAAGCAGCCCTGAGTAAACAGAAGATCATATTTTGATCTTGTTCATTTTAGAAGCTGTTACCTTTCATAATGGATGTTTGCAATTTAAGTATGTCTCATGATTTCATGTTGTTATTGCATTCATACCCTAATTTTTTAAGGTCCAGATGAATTCACAGTTGCAAATGGTAAAGAATTTGCCCTTAAATTCAGAGAAAGCAGAAGTTATGCCTGAGCTACACTTTTAACTAAGGTCAGCAAAATATTGTTTCACAGAAAGAAAAACTAAATGAGGTTCAAAAGCGTAACCATTCATGCAGAAGGAAATGCAGTATAAATAAACTAGATAGAAATTGGGCTTCTTTTAAATATTTTTCTCTTTTCTTGTTTGAGTATGAAATCCTAGACTTCATTAACAGCCACATTACTTTTCTACAACATGCTGTTCTTTTTTGGAATAAGCAACATTGTGCAGAAAAAAATTGAGAAATAGTGGGAAAAGGAATTAAAGGAAGAAGATGAGAGAAAAGGAATTTGTAGTTTATGCCAGCACAATTCACTACTGTGTATTTCTCTATAACTTTCTGTGTTTGCAAAACATCGTTGCTTCCATTGCATCCCTAGACCAGTTCACATGCTATCTTTTGTGCTTCAGTCTCACCATTTTTTCTCATCATCTCTGTGCAATCAAGACCTTGACTTTCCTTTTTCTTTTAACCTATTCACTCTTCTTTATTATGTTTGTTTTGGGATTCAGTCATCCATTCACTTTATATGACCAAACCTTCAATATATTTCTATTGTAGCCATTTTGCAATTTTTGCCCATTCAGGTCTTTTTTTGCTTGACCCCTCAATTAAGTACCCCATTCCCATTGCATTTAACTTTTATGTTTCTCCTGACATGAGAACTCTCACTTCTATATGACTAAAGTGAAGAGAGGCATGCTCTTGTGAATTTTTTGACAAAAATTTTTGTTGGATCGCACGTAGCCTTTTTCTTGTGTGCTACATTCTTAAAAGTTCTGTATCCTTTTTCCCACATTTAGTACATTTTAAAAAGGTACCTGAATTACTCCAATTACACTACTTTTTGTCATTTATGTATAATTTGAAGTTGTTGTCTGTTTTCCCATCAAACACAACTGTCTTTGTTTTTAGAAAATTAATTTTCATATCCATTTGCCATATTGCATCATCCAGTTTAACAGCCATGGTAGTCAGTGGGTTCTCCACTGGAGATACTGCATCATCTGCACGCAAAAGTGGCATATCTTTACATCTCCTAACAACATACTTTTTTTTCCTCAATAACTTTCATCAAAAGGTTGTACAGTTCTTTCCAAAACTCATTGTTGGTGCTTTTATTATGACCCTTCATATACAGCTGTCACCAACATATGAATTTGTACTTCAGTATACATTCACAGATGACCCCGTTCCTACATTTTGACATATTATTTCTTTCAAGTTCAAGCTTATATCTTCTCTTCCTTTGTATATTCCTCAATTCCACTCCTCAAGATCCAACCACCTTCTGCCAGTCTATTGCATCCTTCCCTATTGCATAAGCACACAACTTACCTATTTTTAAAATGTAATTTCATTAATTAATTACATGTCAATTTAGATTACTTAATGCCATATGTGTGTGTATATGCATGTCTATATATGTCTATATTCTTACATTCAAGTTTCAGTCTTCTGTAGGCTTGTGAATATTGAACCCTACTGCTGTCATGGTTTATCAATTCAAATTTTCACAACACTTTTAGGAAGTTGAAACATGCACCAGGTTATCACCCTTAGTGGTACCTAGCAACAAGTAGCCTTCCTGCTTGAAGGGCATGAGACTGGTCAGTTATGGACATATTTACTGGAATACCACAAGATCTAGAAGCTTTGCCTAGCTTGCAAGTTCCAGCTGTCAGTAGTGGAAGAAAGAATATAGTAGTGGAGGAAATAAGCTTTCATTTACATACAAACGGTCCAGGAAGGGCTTCTTAAAAGCTGCTGCCAGTAGGTGCAGATACTGCTAAAGCATGGGGTGGGTCCAAAAAAAGGCACAGTTTTCTCTGTTCCTAAAGCTGTAGCCGAGTTATGAGTCTGAAATCCTGTAGAAGAACTTTAAAACCAAGCTATTTTAGAGGATGCTTATTACATTTTATCTTGTATTTAAGATTGTATGTCAAACCTGCCTGTCAACCTCAGAATGCTGTTTGCTGACTCTTCTTTTGTGACACTTGGCCCTCTTTCTCTCTCCCATCAGATGAGGAATGAATTCACTATAACCCATGTCATTGTTCCCAAGCAGCATGGAGGGCCTGACTACTGCAACACTGAAAATGAGGAGGAGCTCTTCCTAATCCAGGATCAGAACACCCTGATCACACTGGGATGGATCCACGTAAGCCTTCTTTGCCCAGGGCCTTCCAGGACTCAAAACCTGCCTGTGGGTGGGGTTTGCTTTGACTCTCAGAGAGAACAGATGCAAGGCAGAGGAAGACACTTTGGGGTGCAGAACCTCTTCTTGGGCAATTTCTATGCAAGTGGCCACAGTAATTCCCAGGGATTTGTGAGTTTATCCTCGCACTTCACTCTTGTCTTGCTAAGTCCTCTGTCCTAGATGCTGTTCCTTCAAAGTAGAGGCTTTGGGCTTACAATTTGTGTCATTTTTAGGTCCTGGCAAGACCTTTATCGTCCAAACTCTTTGTATCTTCTCCCCTGATAGTCCTCTTACAGAAATTCCGATAACAGTTTACAGAAGTTCATATTTCCTTGTGTTCATCTGCTCTGGAGAACTGGCCATGATTTAGGGAAGAGACATACAACTCTGTGATTCTCGTTTCTTGATCCTATATGCCAACAGAAGTCATACTCTTCATGATTCATATTTTCCACATTTTGGAATTTTTCTTCTCATTGCGTATTGTATAAAAAGTATCCATAAACAAGAGTACACAGGTGTCTCAAAACTGTACATAAAAGTACATTTTTAAATAAAAAACAGCAATATATTAAAGAACATTGCTTTAAAATGTTTAACTGCAAAAAATATAGAATAATTTTTTGATCAGCTTTTCAAAAAATAGAATGGAAAAAATGATAAGCAGAGTGATATTGAAACTTTAGCAAAATGCCCCATTTCTTGTTTCATTTTAACATTTATCCTCCTTTTCCTCCTTTAGACTCATCCTACCCAAACTGCTTTCCTTTCCAGTGTGGATTTGCATACCCACTGCTCCTATCAAATGATGTTGCCAGAGTCTATAGCTATTGTTTGTTCACCAAAGTATCAAGAGTAAGTTATTGCACTCTGTGTATCCCAGTCTGGTTGTAAGATTGGACAAGATCACAGGGTTCCATTTGGGGCCTAATATTGCAAGTACCAAATTGCAAACACTCTCTCTGCCTTCCTGAATAACTTATGAAGTTGAAGATTGCAATTGAGCAATTTAAGCATCTCATTAATGAGGCTAATTAAATAAATAAATAAATAAATAGTTTGTTGAAATCCTGTGGAAATTCCAGTTCTATTCCATTTTACTTTTTGGAGGTAATTTAGTCAAAATTGAGAATGTATGGAGCATAGAAGGACAAAACATAAAGAATGATCCATATTGTAGGAAATAATTTTTCAGTTTTGGACAGGTTTCTTCAAGGAAAAGCTCTGAATCTGTTCTTCTGAATTTGTTTAATACTATTATTGACCCTGAAGCTATTTGCAATGTTTGTGGTCAGCTGATTTTGCCTACAATTTCTGTTGTCTAGGACTGGATTCTTTAAACTGACAGACCATGGGATGGAAGAGATCTCTTCCTGCAGGCAAAAAGGATTCCATCCCCACTGCAAAGATCCTCCTCTCTTTACTGTAAGTATCCCCAGGAAACAGATGTGTCCTGTCTTCTGGTTACCATTCCTTCCCTGTTGAAAACCTGGCTCTTTCTCCAGACCTTGAGTTGGAATGCAGAGCACATCCTTCATTCGTGGTTGCTTTTCTTCTGGTATTTGGGTGGGGGTTTTGTTTTTCTTAACTGTATGATTGGATTCTTTTTACTGTACACCAGTCAGCATTGTCATAGAGTTGGGAAGCCTAATATGCTTCATAAATAAATAAAGCAGTGGTAATTTAATGGAAAGGTACTCTGCCTGTTCAGGTCAAAAAGCAACTTCTCTCCATCTCTTCCCACCTCCTCCCTAAATTTTCCACCTCCAAACCTTCTTTTAAAAAGTGTCAAACTGCCATTGATGTAACTCTAAATCAAGTAACCATCTCAGATTATATAATCTGAAGCCACACTGAGTCAGCAGAAAATGAATTCCAGTCACTTTTCACTTCTGTGAAATGCCCCTGAACCGCAGCATCTGTGCATCCTTTTCCCTTGATTTTGCCATTTGTTTTCTTTGTTTCATGTTTTCTATTTGCCCTCTGAGTGTTTTTATGTTGCATGTGCCTGAACTTTTGCAGGCAATGAGGAAGATTACTGGTTCCCCATTGCCCTGGTTGATTTACAAATTTATAGTGGTGCATAAATGTTTGTAATCCTTTGGAATTTTCAATATTTTTGCATAAATGTGACCTGTTATCTTCACAAGTCCTGAAACTAGATAAAGAGAATCCAATTAAATGAGTGAATCAAAAACATTATCTTTGTTCATTGATTTATTGAGGAAAATGATCCAGTGCTATATGCCTTACTGCCATCTTGCTCCTGCTAGTGGTCATCCAAAAATGTGATCAATAGTGTCTCAGTTCCATTCCTCAGCCTTAATCCTGACTGAAAGGGATACAGGGTCCTTCAAAGCTGCAGTGTGACCACCTTCTGTACAACTTTCCCTAAAAAGAGAAGGTTGGAGACTGGATGAGAACTAACCAGACGAGTTGGGTTGAGCAATAAATAGTCCCTTGAGAAAGGAGTGCATCACCTTTGAGAAAGGAGTGCATCACCACTAAGAGCTGGAGGGACCACTCCCTCCCTCAAGGGAGAAGTAATCATCACCCAAACCCAGTGATGTGTTTCATCCTAAGCAGCCTTGACCAATCAGGAGAGGCATGGATCTAATATGGGGGTGGCCAAACTAACAGCTACAAGAATCTTCTCCACTTCCTCAGGATCAAACTCCTCCCAGAGGAAGTCTCCTCCTTATGTTTTTATTGCTGTTTTTTGTAAGATTCACTTTTCTTTAATGGTGGTTTCTTCCTCTTGCCAGTCATTCTGCTAACCTTTTTAGCAAAGGAACTTCCTAACTGTCGGTTCAATACAGTCCATGTAAGTTCACAGTGTATTCTGCTAGGTCTGGTAGCCAGGTCTTTGAGCCTCTGGCCAATGATAAATCTTCGTGCCTTGATTCTCATTGCAATATTTTTGTTGCTTATATCCTCAGTAAGATGACTGCATGAGGGTTTACATTAGTATCTTCCTATCTGCCTAGGTATAGAACCAAAATTGTCATCCTCAGACCAAAATACATTTATTTTCCTCTCAGTCAAGACCTGGTATTTCCAATATTTTTCACAAACAAATCTTCACACTTGGATTTCAAAGGGCTACCTGGACCAGATATTGCAATAAGCTTAGTTTGGGGGTTGTCTTTCTTTGTGGTAGAATATTCCATGTCCTATTTATCTCCACTATCTGCTTGGTCGGATGATTGGGGAATAAGGAGTGCTATCCTTGGCATCCTGATTTAACTGCTCATCTCTTTGTTACATGTAAATGTGATGAACAGAGATCAAAAAAGGGGAAATGCACGTTCTTTACTTGTAGCTTCTTGAGTCAGAGTATTTGGGTTGAGCTTCCTGTAAAATGTTTACAGGTCAAGGTTTCCCCTTTCTTTTGTGTCCGACTCCAGGAGACAGTGCTCATCTCCATTTCATCGCCAAAGAGCCTCTTCCATGGTCATGCAACCGGCATGACTATACGTTGAGGCACACAGAACACTGTTACCTTTCCATTTATCTACTTGCATTTTTACATGCTTTCAAACTGCAAGAGCTGGGGCAAGTAATGGGAGCTCATCCTGTTACATGGCGGCACTTGGGTCTCGAATTCGAGCTGCCAGCCTTCCAGTCAACAAGCCCAGCATCTTAACCACTTAGCCACCATACCCCCTGTAAAATGTTTGTCCAGCTCTAAAATCTAGAATCCACAAGTCCCCTTGTGCCACAATTTGTTACTTCAATTTATATTGCTGCCCATATATGACTTTGAGCAGCTTACAACAATAAAAAACATAAAAGAACAAAAGACATTATAAAAAGCATATAAAACAATAGCAGCTGAGGTATAAGAAACACCACCAATAATCAGTATAACCACTGTGCAGGCTCTATTACACATCCAGATCCCCAAGCCCAGTGGCAGAACCATGTTCTGTGGCATTGGAAAAAGCCTGTAGGGTGGGGGTGAACATCTCTGGGGGATGATGTTTTAAAGGGCAGGCACTGTCAGAAAAGGGCCTCACCAGATAACATTCCATTCCATGCATCTCATGCTGGCCCTAATGGGATAGGTAGATATAATCAGGGAGAGATGGTCCTAGCCTCAAACCATCAAAGGTTTTATAGATCATCATCAACACTTTAAATTGAAACTGGAATAATACTGGTAGCCAATGCAACTCATGGAACAGAGGTATAATGTGTGCTGATTGAAAAATGCACATAACTGCCTGTGCCCCTCCATTCTCTACCAGCTGTAGCTTCCAGATGCTTTACAAGAGCCACCCGTGAATGACTCTGAACATTCCCAGTTCAGGAACAGGTGCAACTGGCACATAACATAAAGTTACATACAGTGGGGCAAAAAAGTATTTAGTCAGCCACCAATTGTGCACGTTCTCCCACTTAAAAAGATGAGAGAGGCCTGT
>JANHZU010001866.1:161358-177371 GCA_032468055.1 Acrochordus granulatus
TAATGGGAGTGGAAGACATCTGCCAGGGGGGATTTGGTAGACACAGAAAGCAGGCAAATCAGAAGCTTCCCAGCCAAAACCAAGTGGAGATACCTCCCTTTGGACAGATCCTCTTAATTTCCACTGGCAAGAGAGCTTCACAAAGGATTATAGCAAAATTGCAAAAAAATTTTCTCAAAAAAGGCAAGTCAACTTTTATTTTTGGTGTAGCTAATATTAAGACATTTTGCTCCCTCCCAGGGAGCTTTTTCAAGCTGAAACTGAATTCAAACTGAAATGATGAGAGACTGAAATGATGAGAGATTTCAAACTGAAATGATGAGAGATTTCAGGAATTTATAACTTTCTCACATAACAGGCGACAAGACAATAAAAAGGCTTAGAGATGTAACATGGAGGCTTATCTGGCCTCTCAGGATCAACTGGGTACACATGTGAATAGGATGGTAAATGTTTTGGGAGTGTGCTAGAGCTATATTGTAAACAGGAGATAAACAAGCTGAAGGTTTCCCTTCATGTCCGATCCAGGGGGTGATGCTCATCCCTGATTCATAGCCGAGGGAGCAGCGCTTGTCTGAAGATGTTTCCATAGTCATGACGATACGCTGAGGCACATAGAACGATGTTACCCTTTCACCAATTTAGGCAGTACATATTTATCTATTTGCATTTTACATGCTTTAAAACTGCGAGGTTGGCAGAAGCTAGATAGACAATCAGAATAAAACCCTGTTACTGGTAGCTCTTGGGTCTCCAACTTAGGCTGCTGACCTTCTGGCCAACAAGCCCAGCTTCTTAAACTACTTGCACCACCATGCACCCCTGTAAGTAGGAGATAATTGATGAATCATTTCACCCCCCTGTTCAAAAATCTTACATAGATATATTCTTTGATATCCCAAGCACACCAAATGTCTTCCCTGTCCAAGAATCTGGAATTTGCAGCCATGAAAGGAATAGCCCTGGTCCTTAAGATGCAAATGGACTGCAGAAGCATTTGATCTCCTATGTTTATAGAGAGGCTATTTAGTTTCTCCAATATAAAAGCCTGAACAAGTCTCATTTACATTATATGGCATAAATAACATTGGATTAAATGGAGTGAATGAATGAAAATATACATAGACATTCCCAGAAGACTGTATCCCCTATTGATTTATACAGGAGTGCCCTTTGGGTTTTCTACAGTAGTTCTCAAGTGTCATTGAACAAACTCTGTTTACTGGTAATCTGATTCATCAGGTCTTCGTCCTGTTACTGATTTTCATTTTCCCTCTCCCAGATTATGTTTGAGACCTTTAATGTTCCAGCCATGTATGTTGCCATCCAGGCAGTGTTGTCTCTTTATGCATCTGGCCGTACTACTGGTGAGTACTTTAGTTTTTATTTTCACAAATTTGCATTGGTGTGATTTTATTTAATCACATTTCTACACTGCCCATCTCAGCTAAGGGACTGTACACTTAGAGCAACTTCTACAGCAAATCCAGAATTAAGTCCACCAGAGCTGCTTAAAGGATTACAAAACTGATTAAAGCAGTTACAGTTTTTCATGGCTTGGCTGCAAGAACCTGGAGAAGGATGCATTTTGGTTTATAGGATTGCTTCCAAGTGAACCATGGACACTTTTTACCAGATGCTTCCATTACCAATCTGTTTCAGCTTTCTCTGTCAACCATCATGTGGATACTTGGAACTTGACAAATGTCACTTCTAGCCAGGCTTATTTAATCTCTTGGTGGAATTCTTTAGGAAAAGCCATAGTAGATTGGCTTTATTCAACTTTAACCCTGTGCTGGAGATCAATACTTACTATATCTGGCAGTTTCAGTGGCCTCTGAGGGTAGATCTCCAGCTATATGGAGCCCTATGAATGAGCCAAGGGACTTTAGGCCAGGGAAGGCAGCCTGTGACTGAAGCCTCAAACCACTCACAAATGGGCAGCTTTCCTTTTGAGGTTTAAAATCACCATACACACCATTCATTTGCATAAAAGGGAAAGGCTTCCCCTGCCAATTATGGGCGATTCTAGGGGGCGGTGCTCACCTCTGTTTCATAGCCAAAGAGCCAGCTTCCATGGTCACGTGGCTGGCATGATTATATGCCATGGCGCACAGGACACAGTTACCTTCCCACTGAATTGGTGGTACCTATTTATCTACTTGCATTTTTACATGCTTTTGAACTGCTAGGTTGGCAGGAGGTGGGGCAAGTAACAGGAGCTCACCCCATTATGTGTGATGCTTGGGTCTTGAACTGCCAAGCTGCTGACTTTCTGGCCAAAAAGCCCGGTGTCTTAACCACTCAGCCACCACACTCCTTTTGCATGGGAAGAGGGGAAAAACAAACAAACCCATCTTTTCCCTTTTTAACTTCAAGGTATTGTTCTGGACTCGGGTGATGGTGTCACTCACAATGTGCCCATTTATGAAGGATATGCCCTGCCCCATGCAATTATGCGCCTTGATCTGGCTGGCCGGGACCTTACAGACTACCTCATGAAAATCCTCACAGAGAGAGGCTACTCTTTTGTTACCACTGGTAAGACGGGACTGGGCCCTGCAGTGACTGATGGGTGATGGACGCATCAACGTTTCTCTCTGCGCCAGGGAAAATGGCTCCTCTTTCAGGGGAAAAGTCACTCGTACCTCTGCATACAGTCAGGCCAGAGTTAGCATGGTCTGGATGGCGTGGCAATTTAATGGATGTTGAACTGCCCTGAGGAGTGTCTTCAGAGCAGAAGGAATGCTCAGAGTGATCTTAAGAGGATGGGGAAATGGGTTGAAAGTTAACCAAGAACAAGGTAAGATTTTGCACTCAGGACATAGAACTCAGTGTAAGGTGGAGGATACTTGGCATGGTCATCACAGTTGTGAAACAGTTCTTGAAATAGATGATGGCAAGCTGAAACTAAGGCAGAAGTGTGACAAAACTGTGAACATGGCAAATGCAGCTTTAGACTGCACCAACTGAAGTATAATTTCCAAATACTGGAGTATAACTGCTCCACTTTGCTCTGTTCTGCTAACTAGATGGTTCAATGAAGGTAGGTTGAAGGAGCTGCACAGGTTTAATCTTGAGAAAGGATACTTGAGGGAGAAAAGTGTGATCCTTCGTGCTACTGGAAGGTCGTCACACAGAAGCTCAAGACCTGCTGTCTTGTTGCAGAAAGGAAGACACCGGATAATAGGTTTAATTTTCCAGAAGAGAGATTCTGATTTCCAAACAGAAAAGCAGTTTGACCCAGAGAGATCATGTCCCTCCCCTGCTTCACTGGAAGTTTACAGGTGAAAGCAGACGACCTCTGATTTGATTGTCTGCTTGGAGCAAGGAGGTTGGATTTCTAGTTTGATGATTTATGACGTGTCACCTCCACGTACATGAGCCCATTTTGTGGATCTGTATCATGACTTCCATGCAAAGAACTTTGTGAGTACGGTGAGGATCAGCAAGTGTCTCTCTCCCCAAAAGCTACACTTCCCAAGATATCACTGGGTAAATGTTAATCCACACCCTTTTTGCCTAAGAACAAAAAGCTGGTGAATGAGCACAGACCTGCCGCCATTAATATGTTGCTGGTCCTCAAGATTTTAGTCACCCACATTTGAAACAGCTTGAAGTCTGATTGACCAAAGAGCTGAATGTGCTTGTTAGTTTAGCTTTTCAGTCTGCTACACCTGATGTTGGCACTGACCAGATCAGCAGCTTATCTTCTGCTGTCAATCACTCAGCATCTAGGCCCTGGGTTTCATTCAGCCAAGACCTAGAAGGGCACTTCCTTTTCTTAGGAAAAAAAACGAAAGGACCGCAGCTAGAAAATGAAATTCTAGATGGTGGACAAAGCCAGGAAGCGCTTGCAGCACCCTCCCTCCGTTGATAGGATGTGGCTTAGGGACCAATGGGACAGAATGGAAAGCCCCAGGCCATGTGAAGAATGCTCCCTAGAGCTTAGCCCCCACTTGTTTTTCCATTCAGTCATTCTGCTGCTTGAGGAAGCAAACTAAGACTCCCCTGGGAAATTCCCCACCCAAAACCATGCTTCTTAGCAGCTCAGGTTCACTTGGGGGGCTCCAGTAGAACTTCAAGACAGTCCCACAGCTAGTTCAAATATCCAGGAAGCTGTGCCCTTATTCTACAATAATGTCCCTTGCAGTCACAGGTATTAGACATTGCATCTCTTTAAGAATGAAAATGCTGGAACAGACGATTGACTTCATGGGTTCTGAGATGCAACATAAAAGTGTTTGCTGGTGGATGTGTATGTCTATTCTTTCAGCCATTTCTATTCTGCTGCCTGTGAGGCCATCTAGATTAGGTTATGTTGGAGCTGTAATGCCAGCCAGGCAGTTTTAATCATATTAAACAGACATTAAAGATTGTAACAATTCTATCTACACTTAGTCAATTGGGCTTTAAAAATATATTTTTTTAGATTTCTATCCTAAAAAAATTCCTTCAAGATCCAGGTGGTTTGCATAGTACCTGCCTTCATTTTATCCCCCAACAACAGCTCCAAGTAGTGGATTGGGATAAGAGAGAACAATTTCCCAATGCTGAGAAAGAACTTGAACTGGGTCTCCACAGTGCAGCTTATGTTTTATGTGTCATCCCTGTACTTAAAACAAGCTAGTTCAGGACTGTGGCTTCTCTGACAGACCACGGATTAGTGCAGGGCACATCCACAGCCTGGCCACCGGCTCTAAGGAGGCTCTCTCTATCTGAATCCTGTGTTACACCTGCATGTTCACTGCCCCTCTGGGGGTACTGCAGGTGCAACCAGTCTGTGTCTTCCACAGCTGAAAGAGAAATTGTGCGGGACATCAAGGAGAAGCTGTGCTATGTTGCCCTGGATTTTGAGAATGAGATGGCAATGGCAGCTTCCTCATCCTCTCTGGAGAAGAGTTATGAGCTGCCTGATGGACAAGTCATCACCATCGGCAATGAGCGGTTCCGTTGCCCAGAAACCCTCTTCCAGCCCTCTTTCATTGGTAAGTTTCTGCTGCAAAGGATCTTCTCAAGGGGCCTGGCGTCATTAACAAAGGATGAATGGAAGGGGAATAAGTTCCAATGCAGGGAATGCTAACATCACATTTTCAGCAAAACTAGCAATTGCATTCCAATTAGCAAAAACAAATCTGTAAGGTTTTTGGTTTCCTGTTATATATGGGAGACGCAGTCAAGAAAGTTAAGATGGTGCAATCAGACGCCTGCCTCTTTTTGTGTGTTGCACATACCCTTGCCCATTACTGAGTACTAGTGCTGGAAAAGGGAGGGGGCACAGATATTTTTCAAAGGTATTCTGCAGAAAGAAATTGTGCCCAATAGTAGCATTTGGGGCAGCAAGAGTGGTAAACCAAGGTGAACTGCTGATACAAAATCATCCTTGAAGCTAGAGATGAAAGTCTAAATTAATTCTCGAATTCTGGAACTGGGATGATGTCACTGATCTCTCTCCCCAGGCATGGAATCAGCTGGCATTCATGAGACAACATACAATTCCATCATGAAATGTGACATTGACATCCGCAAGGATCTTTATGCCAACAATGTTCTTTCTGGAGGCACCACCATGTATCCTGGCATTGCAGACAGAATGCAAAAGGAAATCACTGCCTTAGCTCCCAGCACAATGAAGATAAAGGCAAGCCTGTTTACTTTGGATTTAGCACACCAGCCATCTGTATGATGCATGCAACCTTTAGAAAACAAAAATCAGCTTTGTAAACTTGGAGTAACCACTAGAGGCTATGGAAAGAAACAACATAAAGATTCAGAATACAGTACTTTCTTGTTCCTGTAAACAGATGATAATCTCTGCTGAATTTGAATCCCACTGATGTGGACTTTGGAATTCTGCATATACAGAAACAAATCAAATGCAGTATCCTAAACTATAAACATTGGAACAAGTGTAGCATAATACGCATGTCAAACTTTCTGTGTTGGGTGGTGGGTTTTATGGTTGTTCAAATTAGAACTGTTAAATTAGAGACTGTCAACTGACTAGCAAACTCTCCATGTTTTTCTAGTCTCAGGGACATTATTTCCAGCTAAAACCTATAAACCAAAGTAGGCTAAAGAGGGAGGAGCAGAATTCAGTCCACAAGCCATTCTGCCTTCCTTTCTTGAACTCCTTTTCACGCAATTCATACCCTAGAGAATTCAGCTTGCTCTTTCACAAGACAGTTGTTCTCACGGCTCTGTGTTGGTCTCCCTCTGAAGCGTGAGAGCTGAGTAACCCTCTTTTGCAAATCTTTTGACAGATCATTGCTCCTCCTGAGCGCAAATACTCTGTTTGGATTGGAGGTTCCATTCTGGCCTCTCTCTCCACCTTCCAGCAGATGTGGATAAGCAAACCAGAATATGATGAAGCCGGCCCTTCGATTGTACACAGAAAGTGCTTCTAAAGACCAAAGCCAGATTACTCCCAAACCGGAAGACCTTTTTCTTCTTTCTTTGCATTAAATACTGAACTTGCAAGTAGCATTAAACCTTTTTTCTCAAGCCACGCAGTCTATGATATTTTCTCTGTCATTCTCATTTGGTTGCTTTCAATAAATACCTTGGCGCTTTATCACATACTGGAAGGTTTTTTGGCATTAGTAATAGAGAAAGGGGATGGTGGGTAATTTTTAATTCATAATTAACCTGAATTATTACCGGCTGCAGTCATAGTAAGACTTCTCGTGTCGTCGACTTTTGAAGCACACACAACGCCTTTGCCTTTCGGCGCCAAAATTATCCCGCCTTTTTGAAAGGAAGCAAGACAGGCAGCGATGCCAGCAGCTGAAGAAACGCGTGCACCGAGATCCTCAGTCGGGCCATGCCTCATTTCCCCCTCCGTTCCCTCCCTGGGATTCTCTGGGGTTGCCGCCCAAGCTCCTCGGCCTCCTGGGCGTCTTCCGGGGCTCTGCCGTGTCCTTCGGTCAGGGCGCCCCGGCGAAGCCAACCGGGCAGTAGCGCGGTGAAACCTGCGCCAGGGCGGGAAGGGAGCGCCGGCGGCGGTCGTTCCCGGGGATTCGGCCGCCGCAGGGCCTGCCGACCGCCTAGGTCGGTCCGAAAGGCGCCCCCCACGGGAAGCAGCCCGAGGGGCCTCGCGGGACCCTCTCCGCAGACGCGGTTGACGACGCGGGCGCTGAAGAAGCCGCGCCCTCCCCGACCCTCGTCCCCCTCCCGCCTGGCCTGCAGGCTTCAGGAGTCCTGTCGGCCGGACTCGAGGGGAGGCCCACCTCCTCCTCCTCGCCCAGGGCCGCCGGAGGCCCGCGCGGCCTGGCCCGTTCTGCAGAGCCGGCCTCTGGCCCTTCCCGGCATCTCCCCTCGTTCGGGCGGGGATGAGGTGGGGAATCCTTCCGGGATCCCTCCCGCGACGAAGGCGCCCCCACCTTGGGAAACGGAGGCCCTGGACAGGAACAGGCGAAGGTCGGCCATCGGCGCGGAACAGAGTCCACGCATGCGCAGCTCTCCTCGCCTGCCGGTTTCATGGCGGGCGGCCTGGCGCGAGCGGCCGGGAAGAGGCTATCGGTGGAGGGCAACATCGGTGAGGCAGGCGGGACCCTAGCGGCGGCGGCAGCCCGCGAGTGCGGGCGGCGGCTCTGACGTCTCTCCTCCTCTCTGCAGCCGTGGGCAAGTCGACCTTCGTGGGGCTGCTGCGCAGGGCCTTCCCCGAGTGGCGCCTGACGCCCGAGCCGGTGGCCGCATGGCAGCAGGTTCGAACCGCGGAGCGCCGCGAGGTAGGGCTGGGCGCGGCTGCGATCCGTCCCCGCGGGGCTCCAAAATCGCGCAGGGGCGAGTGGGAGCTCGGGCACCCCTAGAGCTGGGTCGGCCTTCCAGTCGGGAGGAGCCCCAGAGCTTCTGCTCGTCCTGCCGGGGGCCCAATGGCCGGGCCCGGGCGGGCTGCCCGAAATGACTCGTCGTAACGCCAGCGGAGGGCGCGAAGAGCGCTCCCGCCGCCGCCCGTTCCTGAAGGAGGCCGCGCTCGAGTCGCGTTTGCGGCTTTTCCTGGCCTGCCGGCCCCTCCCGAATTGGCGGGCGGCGCTGAGGGGCTCCGAGGCCGCGGCCTCCCTCCTGGGGCGAGGCCCTGCCCAACGCGGCCCTCCGCACTGTGCCCCCAGGCCTCCCCTCCGAGCGTGGGGAACTTGCTGCAGATGGTCTACCAGGAGCCCTCCCGGTGGTCGTACACCTTCCAGACGTACTCGTGTCTCAGTCGGCTCAAGGCGCAGCTGGGGCCCCCGGCGGCGCCGGCACCGAAGACCCCCGAGCCGGTGCGGCTGTTTGAGAGATCCGTCTACAGCGATAGGTACAGCGGCAGCGTCCGCTCGCCCCGCCCCGCGGCCCCCCGAGAGCGTCTGGCGTCCCGCCTTCTCCCCCGGGGCGCCCCTCGGGTGCAGCGAGCCGCTCCTGGGCTTGGCCGCGCCGGGCCGGCGGGGCGGGTTTTCTGGCGGGGGCGGCCCGTTCCAGACGGCGAGGAGAGCGACCGAGGCTGCGGAGCGCCGGGAGGGAGGGAGGGAGGGACGGCAGGCTCCTCACGCTCCTTGTTCTGGTCTTCGTTGCTGAAGTGAAGTTCCCGAGGGAAGCCGAGAAAGACGGCTGCTGCCGGAGGATTTTTTCCAAGACAGGAACCGTGGATGGTGAACTCTGATGACCTGTACAGTTCATCGGTTCTGAGCTGGTGCACGATTTAGGAGCTTTAAGAAAGGGAGACTGAGCAGATCTGTTGACTTTGTCAGAAGTTGTTTCCAAAGAGAGAGAATAATTAGCATGATCTTAGCCAAAATAAGAATACAGTACTTGTGATGCACAAAAAAAAGCCTCATTAAAACCTCAGAGAGAGTTCCTCTGGTCCTCACCTGCTCACCCTCACTGGATAAGCGTCATTTCATCTTCCAGAATCCATCTGGTGTTTATTTTCGGCATCTGGAGACCTTGGCTGGGTCTGATGCTGCTGTAAGATGGCTCTTTTGGGAGTCCCTGGCTTCTGCACTGTTCTTGCTAACTTACTTTGGAAAGCAACTTAAGGGACTGGGTATCTCCTTTACAGCCCTAGTCAGTTTTGCCTTGATGTGTGTGTTTGTGTGTGGGAGAGGGAGAGAGAGTGAGCACTAGTGCCTCTCATGATCAGCTAAAGTCGAAAAAAGATCTCTCTCTCTGGCAGTAACTCAGAGTGTGATGTTTTTATTTTTATTTTTTATTTATTAAATGTATCTGCTGTCCAACTTGCTGCAAGTGACCCTGGGCGGCTCACAGTTTAATCTACAAGTTGCATTTAGAAGAAGGAGCAATGACAGATGGATCAATCCATCCCTAGAAATTATAATCACTATTTTTGTATTGTTTTTAGATATAAAGATAGAGGAAGGCGTGAGTGCAGTTTTTTAAAAAATAAGCAGTCCAGTATAAGGTATTACTGATAGAAGAGCAGTTTCAAATTATCAGGAAAATATTCTGGAAAATATTCTTGGAATTGGCCAAGAAGGCTTGCAGGTGAGCACTGGAATTATTCTGTAAGGGTGGGATGGAAGCCAACCCCCTGTGGACCTTCCGGAGGGTGGGCAGAAATGATATCAGGAGAAGGATAACTCATGCAACAAAATTATCCCATTGGATGGAGATTCTTGTCCTTTCCCACCTCTCTCCTAGGAGCCTGCCAGACTCTTAAGATATTTGTGGATCTTGCTCGCATTGTTCCCAGCCCAAAGCTGGGAGTTGTAGTATAAGGCACTCGAAGAGCACAAGACCAGGAAATGTGTTTAAGGTTTGATAATTGAATTCTTTTCTCACCTAGTTCTGACCAAGATGGCATCATTAGCTTGTCTCTCCTCTCCTTCCCCAGATACATCTTTGCAAAAAATCTCTTTGAGATTGGCCACCTAACTGAGATTGAGTGGATCATTTACCAGGATTGGCACACTTTCCTCCTGCAAACCTTTGGGGACCAGCTTGCCCTCCATGGCTTTCTTTACCTCCGGGCACCTCCTGAGGTAAGCAAAAGGGCAACTAATAACTATTCTGTGTTATATTCCAAACTCTTTTTTTTCTCCTTAGCACCATTTACTAATATTTAGTGTTCTTCCATAATGACATGTCTCCTGTTTGAACTCCTTTTCCTATTTGAAGTCTGTTTTAATTGCCTTCAGCCCATGTTCTGTACTTGGCACAAAAGAAAACTTGGCTTACTCCAACTCCTGCACTTTTCTGACTCAAAATGTTATAGAATAATTGTTGGATTACAAAGTTCAGCTATAAATCCCTCCTGCACCGGTCAGGCATCTGGCAAATGGTCCTGTCAGATGGCTGTGTTCAGTGTACTTTTGGAAGCAATAGCCAGTCTTATGAGGATAAGGATTCAGAAATCCAGTTAGGGAGCCTTGCAGAAGGGATCTTTCCTAGCCCTTCTCTAGCAGAGCTCTTGGGGTTGTTGCTCTGGCCAGCCTATTCCCAGTGAGCTTCATCCAGAGCCCACACAGGGGAAAAAAGAGCTCAATCCCCCAGAACTCTTGGACACATTGGGCTGGTTAGTAAGGTCACTTTCTTCTTTCTAGGTCTGCTTTGAGAGGCTGTGCTACCGATCCAGGCCTGAAGAGAAGGAGGTCCAACTGCCTTACCTGGAGCAGCTTCATGTCCAGCATGAAAACTGGCTGGTGAAGAAGAATACTGTGTGGGTCATGGCAGGGGCTGATCTCCACCGTGATGGCTATGGCCATGGTCAGCCCAACTCAGCTGCAGTGCCAATTATCTGGGAAGGATGGTGATAGTGGGGGTGAGGGTCAGGTCATAGGCATTAGATGGGGCAGGGGAAAAGTTTGGGAGAGAAGGACCAAGGCAGGGAAAGACAGGAGAGGTGAAAAAGAAGGGAGCATGTAAAAAGAGGTTGGAATTTCCCTGGTGATGGAGTTTTGAAAACCACCAAAGTTCTGCTTATGCCATCTGCAAGAGGAGTGATGTTTTTACCCCAAACTCAGAAGACTGGACAGGGAAGCCAGAGTTTGGGTCTGCACATCTAGCTAAGCACAGGATGGCCAAGAGCTACATTTTACATCCAGTGGTGTGATCATCATAAGTGAACAGGACTTGGCTCAGAACAAGAGTAGAGACCAACTAGCACTCAGTAATCCACATTGGGGCATCAAGTGAAATCAAGAGAATTTTCATAGTGACTTTGTTTTTATTCCTACAGGATCCATTTGGGAGCTTTAAGAGATGTACCTGTCTTGATTCTCGATGTCACAAAGGATTTTGAGAATAATACAAATGAACAAAGCAGGCTTGTAGGCCAGGTAAGTCTATCTTAATATTGGTTACTGTAATTAAAAAGAAAGAATTGAAAAATTATTTCATGAAAAAAGGGATTAATTAATTGTTTTTTATTGGTGTATTTTATTCCTTAACCAAACAGCAATGGCCAGCAAGATACAATAGAGTTGGATGGTTTGCTAAGTGTGGTTTTTAAAAAAAGATAAGCCTGCAGTTTACTTGTTAGAACTGGCCACCTTTTATAGTGCATTCATTGCACTTATTTCATCTCCAACATGGGTTAAAAAAATTGGGAGCAGAAGAAATGTTGAGTTGGAAATCCTCCCATTTTGAAACTGTTCCTGTTTCCTACCTGGATGTCTAGAGGCTTATTAATGCCCCCATTCTGTGATCAATGTGAACCAAACTATTGCTAAGAGAAGTAACCTCACTACAAGCCATGACTAAGGTACTGCTTCATATCCTCAATGTAAGCCATGGCCTAGGTTTGTAACTGCAGGCCTGTGAGCCAGAGGGGTATGCAAACCTGCCAATTCTGATTTCTTTTGGTCCTTTTTTAAAAGATCTTTCCCTTTTTCACAGGTGGAAACTTTTATGAAAACTCTTTGTTCTGATTCTTTGCCTTCCATCTCTACAACTGTCTCCAGCTAAGGATCTCAATTTACAACTAAGAGCTGCTTGCTTAATACCAAGAGAACAAATGGGAGCTGTCTGCCTCTTTCCACCTAGGCAGATACAAACTTCAGGCTGGCCAGAGTTCCTGACAAGAGGCTGGCCCTTGGTGGCTTCCAACCAATTTTAGCAAGGAAGAGTCTGTTAGAGCCATTCTATGCCTGAAGTTGGGGGACAGTCTCTGAGTCCAGCAGAGGGGTTCCAGATGCATTCCTTGGTGACTCTGGCAAGAGAGGTTGGCAGTATCTTTGACGGACTTGAACCTGACATATCTATCAGCCCTGCTGAGCTCTGCCACAGTAATACAATTGCAATCATGGACCTGCTTTGCCTGCTCAGCTCCCTCCCTCTTGCTATTGAATTTCTGCAGCTTTGGTCCCTGTCTGATAAGCAGTTGCATCACAACCATTCCATGCCCTTTAGCTCACTCCTCAACAAGAGCACTGCTCCTCTGGATAGTATTAGGAGGGCTAAGAGTAGTGTCCTCACAATCCCTGCCTCCTTTCCCTTGCTGGAAGGTCAGAGATTGATGAGCACCAAGTTTTAAAATCAGCTGAGGATCACAGGAGTCTTTGCCACAATTCAGCCTGTGGGCTTTTTTCTGTTGGTAGTGATGGACAACTGTAACTTGACCCTGAGTCACAGTTAGCGTATCTCAAATTGTCTGATGGGGATGGGGATCCTGACAAGATACATCCTAGCACATTCCTAGTCTGCCTGGCCAGATGTTTCTGCCACCCCTGTACAGATGAGCTCTTGGTGGGGCTTGCTTAGTCATGTGTTGTGTGAACATGGAAACCTGATAGTTCCAGAATAGGAGCAAGACAGTTACATCATTCCCTAATTTATGTTTGTCAATGGGGTATTTAACCTACTTTGCTGTTATCCAAACTCCAATGGATGGCATAATACAGATGCTATCTTGATTATCTGTGTGCTAGAAACAACCACAAAAGCTGTGTTGCAGGGGCTTTACAGTATTAGTAAATCAGGTTTAGAGAGATGTATATAAGCCTGCATGTTAATGTTGTACTGATTTATATTAAGCTTTTTCCTTGAGGGAAAGACTTCCTTTGGAGATGCTGGGAGTATTGCAAACTTTCTCCCAGTTTAAATTAATCACCATTGTCTTTCTGAAAGATTATGTCTGCATTTTACTGGTGAAAAAAGTTGCGCAAAAGTGAACGATGGAGCTGCCTTTGGGGCTGATTTCTTTTGGTGGGCTGTTGGCTAGGAGGACTGGGGAGAGAATACCAGCTGTTCTACTTGGAATCAGCTCTTTGTCACAATTTCTCTAATTTTGTAAGCTGCTACAATCTGCAACACTATCTGACTTGTATCTTTTAATTCCAGTGAATTCACTATAGCTTACTCCCAGGTACAGGTAGTTCTTGACTTATGACCATAATGGAGCCTGTTTGTTACAGTTGCAAGTAGTGACAGCCATTATGAAAGATGGCCTGGCCACCCCCTGCTTTTCTTGATGAAGTTGTTAAATGAAGATGTGGGTCGTTAAGTGGAATACAGGGTGCCTCGGGTGTGGGATGCCTGGCGCAGGCCCACACCTGCCTGCTTTGATTCTTGAAAAATTACTAACTTCGGTTGTGGATGGGGTTGCATTGCCCAAGACCAACCCGAAGCATAAGTGGGCTGGCAGCTGTGGCCTGAATGACCTTTGCACAACTAGAAGCTGTGTACCAGTTGTGCCATTCCTGCCCAAAGTGCCCTTCTCATCACCCACACCCTGGTCCTCTCCCATTTGGACTATTCTGCATGGATCTGCCCTTGAAGAGTATCCAGAAGCTTCTGTTAGTTCAGAATGTGGTGGCCTAGTTTTGTGCAAACAGACTTGCACATTTGTCAGCTTTTTTGTGGGCACCACACTGGCTGGCAATCTGTTCCAGATCTAATTCAAGGTGCTTTAAAATCCTATGTGGCTTGGGACCAGGCTCTTTGAAGAACTGCCTCTCCCCAGGAAGGTGGGGTAAGTTGTAGTTCTATTATATTAGGGATGTACAATTGGTGGAACTGAAAAAGGGCTTCTCGGTGGTGGCCCCTTCTCAATGGAACATCATTCCCCTGAGGTACTATTGATCTCACCTTGTTGCTTTTCCAGAAAGCCTTGAAGATGTGATTTTGTCAGTGGGTCTATGAACCACGAATGACATGGAACCAATCAAGTGGTTAATCTGATTGTGTTGCTGCCATAGGGGGTGAAATAGGGTTTATGGCTTTTTATATTGCAGATTTTTAATGTTGTACACTATGATAAGTATGGTTACTTACTAGTTCCAAATTTGGCATTCCAGTCTCCAACCAGATCTTGCATATTTTGTCACTTTCCAATTGAATGACCATAGCTCTTATCAGTCTCTTCTTTATCAGTAGTTGGAGCAGAAACTTAGATCAACATATTATTAAAGGGTTCCCCCAAGGTCTAGTTGATTAATTGCCTTATATCCAAATGCCACCTTTGTTAGGCAGTACTCTTGACTATGAAAGCAGTTCTGTTTCTTCTATTTTTGAAGTCCTAGGTAATACAAAGTAAAATAAAGAACATGAATGTCTGAAAGTGTCCAATTCACTGATGCCTGAGATGTTGATGTGTAAATTCATTTTATCTTTTATTAAGTTGAGTGTTCCAATACAGGGAGTCCTTAACTCACAGTCATTCATATAATGACTGGAGGTTGAGTCATGGTAACTGGACTTCTTTTGTTGGTTAGAAACATTTCGCTGCTTATCCAAGTAGCTGCTTCAGTCTGAGAAAAAGTTGACTAAGGGACCCCATGTATATCTTCCAGGGTGGTTTCATTTCTCACCTAACTTGATTAGACTTCTGGAGAAGCCATTCCCTGCCTCTACAGACCCCCTAAGAGCCACAAGGAAGGAGCACATCTCATACCTACAGTCAGCAATAATAATTCAGTGAACGTAATACTGCTAAACATTGCCACCATACTAGCACCTCTGGTTGGACACACTGGCCACCACATTCAGAACTCTGAAAAGTTTGCTTCTAAAGTCAGGGTTCTGAAACTAGATACGGATGAAACCATGATATCCTTTATGTCGCCTCATTCTTCACCAGCATCCGCATCATTGATGCCCTAAAGGAAAATATTTGTCAACGATAGCATCCTTGATAGAAGAAGCAACCTCAACCCAGATCAGATCTGTCTCCTGGATCTGTACCTGAGCATCACTCACTCCATTTACAAAGGTGACTTCTACAGACAGAAATATGGCTGACCGTGAATTCCCCTGTCACCCATTGTTGCCAACCTGTATATCGAAGAAGCAGAGAAGAAAGCGCTCGAGAGCCAGTCCTTACGTGCAGTCCCATCTTCAGACCCTGGACAGCACGTGACAACATGCAAGGGAAGAAAAGATTGAATAGGATTGGGGCTAGCACACAGCCCTGTATTTTCCCCATTGGAAATGGCACATGCAGCTGATATATTGCCATTATAAAGAACCTGTCCTGTCGTGGTGAAATCATCTTAACAATTTGGGATGTGATACTGTCAATATACTGATAGAACCCAGTTATGCATCTTGACCTCAGGCCAACCAGATGATGTTGTCTGGACTTGATCCAATGTCTGGAGGCTGTGTGGACCTGAATGGGGAGGAACAGGTTCAAGTTCAACCCTAACAAGACTAAGTGGCTGTGGCTATTTGGACATCCAGGCCTGGAGAAATTCAATCTTTGATCTTAAATGAGGTTGCACTTCCCCTTTTGGGACTAGTTGTCAGCCTTACCAAGTATACCAGACAGAAAACGTAGCCATATAAGCTAATTTTACTTTATTGTAAGACTAAAGAATCTTTCAAATCTGAAAGTACAATTCTCCCACCCTCAACTTTACAGACCTATAACTTAGACAGGGTCCCTGCTGAGCCTCTTGCTCTGCTCACTGTACCTGCCCGCTATACCTGTGGGCTGTGCTGCTTATCTGACCCTTCCTAGGCAACATCTCTTCAGCTAGTCACCCAAGTTATTCCCAGATACCATTACATTGGTGCATAATAATTACAGCTGTGTCTGGAAAGGCTTTTGCAGAAAGTAATCTATTGCACTAAGTGTG
>JANHZU010001867.1:14375-29712 GCA_032468055.1 Acrochordus granulatus
AAATTTTATTAATTTTTTTTGCTCGTCCTGCGAGTTTCACGTCTTGTGAGTTACTTGTCTTGTGAGGTACCACTGTACTCTACTAGTATGGAATATTTGGGCATATAATTTTATCTGGCATACTGCCACAGTATTGTTGAGCACCAGCAAAATGTCCATAAATATCATGACTAGAATAAATGAATGTACTCTGTGAAAAATAAAGGTCATCTGATGTTCAAGAAAGTGTGCAAAAAGAAACATTTTTGAAAAGAATAGTGTGATAGGGCAAATCTGACTGAATAAGCTTACTTCCCTTGGTAATCTATGTGACAGGAATGTCTAGCTCTGTTTCAGCTCAATTCTAAGCTGCAGTTCATTTGCTTTGTTTCATAAAGATATAACTAAAACATTGATAATCAAGTCTGTCTTCTCCTTATAGATTCATCATGAATCCTTTGTCTTTATCATGCTAGCATGTCTACTACATTGAAACTGATGAATGGATGCAAATACTGACAGATAATCAAGCATTTTACACACTGAACATATTATCTAATCAAATAGTTTCCTGCCACTGTGGATCCTATTTCAGAAAGGCTTTATTCTATTTTGAAGCAGATAAACATAACTAGTTAAAGCACCCTTCAGAAACAATTACCTCTGACTTTATACATCTGTACTCAGTGATATTTATATCCTCTTTTAAATAGGAGTACATACCTGTTAAAATAACAGATGTTTAGGAACTCCCGGATTGATTCAGCATGGTGAGTTGAGGATGTAAGAGATCCTCAGTGACACCAGTGTCTTTACAAAACTTCCATTGATTTTCTGGCTACAAAATCTTTCTGGGCAGGAATTATTAGTGAACAATGCTCCTTTTGCACTGCACTGTTATGTATCTGGAATTGCCCTGAAAGCTTCAGTTTTTTTCTTATAATTAGTTAGCCTTAATCGATTGTCAACTATAATGGAGAATAATTATCTTAATATTTAAATACTTATATTAGTTGCTTAGTTGCTTTGAAATCCAAACTAAAGTTCTATATGCTTATTTTTACAATCTAAATATCTTGAAGCTGAACCCCCCACCCTAAAAAAACACTAGTTTTTCTCTAAGGTTTTCTTTTTTTGTCAAGAGAAGCTTGCTGAATTCAAGCTAGACACTACAAACTTCTTAATGGGAGTTCTCATTTTGAAAATGTCATGGAAGCTTGACCATCACTGCTATCATTTTGATGCCAGATTAAAAGTGAATTTTAAATATTTTTTTAATTTCATTTCATGTGTTATGCTGTTGTTCTGCTTTCATTAGTTATGATATGATTATTTTATACTACTGTATATTACATTCTGGCCTTCATGTCTCTAATATGCAGCCTGATAGCCTAGGATGAAAAATGAGTTAAACTGTCTTTAATAGAAATATAGATGAGATCAACATGCAGAGCACATCCCCCATTTTTACTGAAGTATGATGAATTATTGAAAGATAATAATAGTGGAATGTACATCAGAATATAAATGGTCTATTTCTGGATGGTGAATATTAGTGGTTAAAACTAAGAAAACTAGAGCCAATGATTATTCATTTAGAAGGAATGTAGGTCTGGTTTTCATACAATATTTTGCTATCTTGAACAAGATGAAAAAGAACTAGACTGGAATAATTAAATACAATATAATTCATCCTTTAAAAATCTGTTATATTCTGTCCCCAAAAGACTTCAATTTCCATTGAACTGAAAACAATTTTGATTTCATAAATGGCAATTGGACTTAATATTTCATGGCCACAGTTGAACATGTTATGAATGTTTAAGATTAACCAAGTGAAATTCTAATTTTTATTTGTGCTAAAAAACAAATAACACAGTCTCTAACTTCTGTATTTCTCCAGATATAACCTAGCTTGGCAGTGGGGCTTTTTTAGAGGCCATCAAAGAAGTGTAAAAAGGTGAGTCACTTTAAAAATGAGTAGAGAGTAACTATGGAAAAGGTCTGTAGTGTTCCTTCAAATCATTTTCAAGTGATAAAAATACATAGAAAGAGATAAAAAGAACATAGCTATTCATACAGTTGTAAAGTAACACAGATTCTAGTTTTGGTTATGCATTATATTATATAGTATGCTCAATTTTAGTGGTCTAGATAACACCCAAACATTGTTTTTATAACATCACTATTTGTAAACATTCAGAAAGAAGCCTTTCTGTGTATAGAAGCCAGAATTCTTTTAGGTTAAATAGAGCAAATATCCATTGTTATGGTTGTAGTGGAAAAACCCATGTTAGATAAACTGCAAAATCACCATTAGTATTTTACAGCTGAGGGAATAACCATTTCCACTACAAAGTCCACTTGTACACTATTTCAACTGCAGCTCTCATGGCTTAAAGGATCTAGTGTAAGTTTCCATTTTCTGCCTTATAGGAAATTTTAAACATACAAACAAACTTGAAAACTGTTTGGGGAGAGGTTGTCTTCTGTTATCCAATTACTGATACTGGATACCATAAACTCTAACATGTTAGTCATAAATAATCTTCCTTCATATTGGCATTGCAGATCATCTGACTATCATTAGTTTTTGTTATGTAAAGCAGGAAATAAAATACAAATAATAATACATTAAAGCACAATGTGGTTTAATATCTGTTTATAACAGATTATTTTTAATATAATTGCTATTAAAGTTTTTTAAAAAAGGAAAATAAAAACTAATACAAAGTATGGAAAAGAAAAGAAAAAGAAATCAAAGAGAAAGCTAATAGAGCAAAAAAAGTAGAATAGAAAAGAAAGAGAAAAGATACAAAGAAGTAGCTTCTATCTTCTGCATAGCACTTATAAGTATAATTTTAAATTTAGCTTTCACTCTATGTCTACAGCATAACTCTCTTCTTTCTGTGAGCAAATTAGATTCCTGTCTAATCACGAAAAGCATAAATTATAAGTTCTTTTTTTATGTTTCACACAAAAACTTTATAAGGGATTTCTATATCAGCTTATTTTTGAAGGCAAGCTGGTTTTGAATACAGACGATTACAGAAAGCTGCTGTCGATGGTTGGAGGAAGGGATCCAAGGCTGCTAGACGGCAAGTGCAGTGTTATGACCCAAGCCCCGCTTTCTTGTATATACATGCAAAGGGCCTTGTGCAGGGACAATGTGCCCACCATCCTACAGACATTTGCCTCCTTTGCCCCTGATGCCCCTGAAAACTGTCTGAATCAAACCATTTGTCCTTGGAGCTCATAGTGCCAAGACTGACTTTCAGCAGTTCTGCAAAATTTCAGCAGAGACATTTGCACCTTTATTTCACTCTTTTTGATGTTTAGCTTAAAGGCTGAGAAGGTTTTCTTAAGATACTGAAGACTGAACCTGAGGTCAGTGTCATGCAGACATGAAAATTTTTCCTTCCTAAATGTTATTGCCACCTCTTCTCCTGAATATGCTTATAGTTCTCATATGTTTTCATGTCAAGATTTCATACAAAATACATAAAAGAAAGAGTCCTACTTCTCTGAATATCAGTAGATGCAGACAACAGGTATCCATCAAAATTATGAGGGAAAGTTTTTGGCAATAATTTACTCCTCTTTATCCCCTCTTTATCTCTTTGTTAGTTTACTTCTTACTTAAATAATGTTTGTGTGTTTATATTTCTCCAGAATTATAACAAGCCCATGACAAAAAGAGCATACATTTAAAACATAGTTCTGTGTATTAATTTATATCTGTGATTCTTTTATTTTAATTTGGTGATCTAGTAATTTGACTGAAGATGGCTAAACTACATTTTGAAGAATGATACTATAGTTTTTACAGTGTTCTAGTTAATTTGGAGAAATGTGAATCTGTTTCACAGAAGATACATAATTTGCTTGCATTGAAACATTTTTTTTAATTTGATGTTCGATCCCAGTCTTAAAAGTTACTTAAATCTAAAAACCTTGGTTTAAGATGGCAAGACAGAGCCACTAATCCAAATGCATGTTTATTATGAGGAAATCCCTCAATATATTCAAAATTAAGTCATTTCCCCATTATAAAGTTCAAAATAAAGATTTATTCATCATTCACCATACATTTGAATGGTGAATTCTTCCTTCATTATGTATACTTTTCTGATGAAGAGCCAGTTCCAGATTGAGGCTTTTCATAATTTCCATAGGTTCCTGCAATGAATTCTCATTTTCTTCAGAGTCTGATATACCTTGCATCTCTCGTTTCAATTGCCATGCTGTTTTTCTGTGTCTGCTCCTAATCTAACCAGGCTGTTTTGGACCTCATTTCTGTCATTTTGCATTAACAATTCTCTTTCTCTCTTTATCTGCCTCCCACCCACACACTGGAGTAATTCCAGTTATCTATTGTCATCAAGCTGCTCTGCAGTTATTGATATATAAAGTGAGCATAGCTAGTTGTGGTGCTGTTCATGGTAACAACTCAATTCCCTGAAGCCTGCCAGAATTGTTGTTTATTACAGGCTCCCTCTAGACTCTGTCAAGAGCATCACAGGGTAAGTATAAACTGTCTGGAAAGCAGATGGATTTCTGCCACTATATTATTTTACTTCTCTTTGTTTCTTGCAAACAGAAAACTGCTCCCATTGACCTAATGTCCACCATATAGAAAATATACAGTATTTTTTTAGTCTAAATAGAAAATCTGAATAGGATTTGACAATCTTGCATACTACAAGGATAGCCATACTTGTTGGCATAAATGTGTTTTAAACCCTTTTTTTTGAGCTGATCTGGCTACCTGTTCCAATGAAGAAACTTAATAAATATTCAGAAATAAAGTTTATCAGCATAATACAAGCAGATCACCAGCCTCAAGGTTAATGTATATTGCAGAAATGTCTGTAGTATCCACAATGGTCTAATTGAGATAATAGTGATCATTTTAAGGTTAAATGTATTCATTTATGAGTACACTATAATATAATGTTTATTAATTCCACAGTATCTTCAAGCCATGTAGGTCCTGTTTTAGGACTCATCTACGTACCACCAAATATATAATTTTCTTCAGTAGTCATAATGGGAAAGTCTGTCAGTCTGATCATTGTGCTTCCACAGTATTTTTCTTACCATGCCTTCAGAACAAGGACAATATATAAGGGTTGTAGTTGCTGTGCTCTCCAACAAGCATAGAGGGAAAGAAAGAGGATAGAAGAAAGATCTATGTTTCATCTGATTACTTGTCAGTGGAAGAGGGAGAGAATACAGTGGGGAAGGCAAGGAAGGCTTAGATTGGTATGATGAGAGATGGTGATAGACTTTGTATTAAGGATAATGGAGTTTTTGATGTTTGATAGCAAACTTATGAAAGACTGTTATGATCTATCATAAGGTTAATATTCTCTTGACAAAGGAACATTCTTGGTCAAACCGTAATGAGTTGGTTTTAAATTAAACTGGGGCAGAATTTAACAAAGTCTCATGAAACAATGTTACATAAGTTTAAAACTATTGATTTTCAGAAATCCTTGTCTAAGATTAAACATATGCACAAAATCTCATAGTTGTGGTATGAACATACCCTGCCTTTCTGTATAGTTAAGTCGGACTATGGTGGAAAAATAGTCACTTCTCTCTTTGTCTAATCATATCAGATCCAATTAACCCTTCCTGCCCCAGACAAAACTTCCTGCAATCCTGTCTAAACCAGAGAATAGAAGCTTTGCTCACTGATTTACAATACAGTGAGATGCAGCCCTAATAAGGGAATTGCAACAGAGTAACAATCAGAAATACCTCAATGTTTGTACTGGTATGTGGGAATGACCTTGGGAGCTACAGCCAGGTAAAGACTGGGTAAGTCTTCTAGCAGCTTAGTCTGGAGAAGAAATATGGGCATGGCATCTTAAAAGGGATCCTCTTTAGTTTCATGGATTGTAAAGGCAACAGGGAAAAGACTTAGAAGATTTGTTAATGTACCTTACAATTAAGTAGAGCTAGTACTTCTGGGTGTGCTTTCTTGTGTGGACTACTTTACAAACCTGACAATGTTTTATCATTAATCGGGGACAGTGTCCTGAGTATTTCAATATTCTACTTCCTTAACAATGAACGTCCTTAGTGCTGCTGTCACTCATGAAAGGGCAATTTAACAACAGTGATAATCCCACATATACAGGCAAGGATTTGCTTTGCTTTTTCCAAAGTTGCCAACAAATCAGATCCCTAAAAGATATTAAGAAACAATTGTGTATATTAAATAGAGGTTTGCAATATGGTGCCTCTGGATGAGAAATGTGCTGAAAATATTTATGGGACATAAGCTTAACTATTCCTTGATGAAAGCCTCAATGAAGTGAGATTATTTTTAAATAGGCATAAATACAAATTCATTTTCAATGACAAACATTATTTATATTTGCTTGTTTTGTTTTTGTTATTATAGAAGCATAATAGACATTACATCCTTTATTTTCTTTCATTTTCAATTTTTATTAATAACATTATATGGCTTTTAATTCTTAGTTTGTCTGCTTCTGCATTCATATTATAATATTTCACATATTTTTTTACATAATTCACAAAATCTTTATGTGACTGCATTCATACTAAATAGATTGCCACTTAGGGTCTAACATGAATTCATTTCTTCATTTAAGAATTCAGTATGAAATCATGTTTACAAATATGAATGCATTGCATATCATTTTTTTCTCAAGCTAGGCTTTGAAAAATTTTGAAGGCTATAGGAGGATGTGAATTTAATTTGAGGAGTCAAAATGTATCATTAAATACTAACTTTCTCTTTGAAATCAACTTTGAGAATACTTTCTAAGTATAAATCACTGAGGTTGCTTCAACTAATGCTAAGTATCAAATTAGAAATCTATGAACACCATGCTATCATTGGACACTTTGTGATATATGAGTATAAAATCCAAAGAATGTGTCATAGGAGACCATTATCAGGTTGATGCAGAACATAAAAATATACAAGGGTATCTCTGAGCCATGTTGATAACCTAATTTATATAATGTATATTATGTTGTGAATATTGATAGCTTTAACTAGATTAGAAAGCATCCACACCTTTCTGTGATAACAGAGTGTGCACTGATAGTCTTTGCTGACCTTGTCAAAATAAGACAAAATACTTTAAAGCTCAGTTCTGGGCTACAATCTGATACTCGCTGAAATCAATAGAACATTTGAAGAATGTAAATTGTTTTACAGAGTGTTTTTTCCATGTTCATTAGGATGTTTTCCCACTTCCTTCTTCATTTTATCAATGAATTATGTGAAAAGGAAAAAAAGCCAAAACCAGCTATTAAAAAAAATGTAGCCTTTTCAACCAGGTCAATATAAATTCAAAACTAGTTTGAATTCTGTTTTCTTTATTTTAACTACATCAAGGCATTAAGCTGGACAGTTTTCTTCATTATGCAAAGTAAAGTTCATATTGATCCTTTGCACACATAATGAATCTTCAAAAAAGGGAAGGTTGTAAGACAAGTAAAAAAAAGAAAACACAACTCATATTTTTGCTTGAACTTGGATTAGCATTGTGCATTGAAAGGAGCAAAGAGGTTTTTTAACTTGGATTAAACAAAACAATAAAATTTTGTCAGGTATATAGTTATATTCTTGAGACAGGATCAATGAATTAAATCCTTTTTAATCCAAGAAACAAAAACTTGAAATGAGAATGTATTTTCAACTTTTAATTGCTCTTTTGTTGGGTCTGGCATCTTTAATTCTCCAGGAAAGGATTTACCTATCTGGAAGATATACAATATCTTTTACTCATATGATTTCATTGAGCATTCTGTAGTTGCCCTAGAGTTTCATAAAGTCAAGACAATAACCAGACAGTAGTACAGGGACATATATCTACAAAAGATTTAAATCAATTTTCTAATTACCATATTCTCAATGACAGTTATGTTGCAGCAGATTAATCTGTTTTTAAACAGTGGCCAATTCACTATGGCCCACACTTGTGTCTGCTCTAATAGATAGCAGATTCAAATATATTCCTTAAGTTTGAATACTTCTTTGAGTATGGACTAATAAAGGTCCTAGGCCCCAGCAGACTGACCACTGAGGCAAATCATTTCAGTAACCAGAATGTGGCTCTTAATATTGTGGCATCAACAAGAGAGACATCTGAATTCTTGCATAGGGATATTTATGCATTCCCTTAGGAACCATAGATTTGCTAACTGGCATTTGTAATCTCTGTTTTCACAGGAATAGTCTTACCAGTTATGTGCTTAAGAATACCAGCAAATTAATTTTATTTGTTATTTCAGTGCAGAACCAGAAAAGAAGAAGAATCTGTCTGAAAATATTTTCAAGATGTTATCTATTATTTAACAGATTGCCTTGAATCATCCATACATATGCATGCGCAAAAATACATGCATACACACAGACAATACTAAGGGACCACATCATAAAACAAGGAAACTAAACCCTAGCTATTAAAATTGATCACACACTTTCATGTTCTCCTAATTCTGTTTACTTTGTTTACGAAATAAAATGTTCCCATAAATATTAATGCTTTTGCTCCAGCATGAGAAGGGCTATTGTCAGGGCTGTATGATAAATACATGTTTTTAAATTACTGCTCAATATATGGCGTGTTTCAGGCAGAGACAAATAATATGAATGGAGCATATTCATTTGGAGGAGGAATTCTGATGCTTGTAAAGTAAACTTAAAACATTTTTCTAATCAAGGAAACATTTGCTTAACATCTATTGAAACCATCTTCCTCTAACTGATCAAAGTCCAGAATACAGGTCTCTAAAGCAGTGTTTCTCACCTAAGCAACTTTAAAATGGATGGACTTCAACTTCCAGAGTTCTCCAGTCCAGCTAGGTCGTCCACCCATCTTAAACTTGCTAAGGTCAAGTAACACTGCTCTAAAGCTTCAAATCAGCAAAGTATAATAAGTAGTTCTCTTCAGGCATATATCAGTGCTAAGAATAGAGGAGAAACAAGACAAGCACTCCACTCACCTTCATCACTCATGTTCTTGTGATAGTGGGGAAAAATGAAGCTTAGCTGTAAATGCATTCAGCTAAATACAGAGTGCTTGCACATCTAGGAACCCTGCAGAAGTGGAACTCTTGGTCCTTTGAAGTTTCAACTGTATTTCAGATAAAGCTCTTGTAATGCTAAAACAAATGTTACGTCTGCAGATTATCTAAATTTTGAAGACACATCTGATAACCATAGGCATAACTATGAGGAAAACATGAGGATGTCATGTGTCCTGTAATTGCATAAATTATCTAGTTTGATATCAGTCACATCATGGTGTCATGCCAATGTTTCTGTCATTTTTGAGATGCATATGATATGACTTGTCTCCTCTCTTGAGTTACCCTTAAAAAGTTGTTTGCAAAAGCCCCAGGTATTGTATGGAATATATGGCAGTTGTCTACTTTCAGCTTCTTTAGGGCTTGTATGATCAGAATCAGCATCCACTATTGTCCATAGAAATATAGAAGTATCAAGAGCAAATGCTATACACAGGGATTTTTTTAATAATAAAAAACAAGATCAGAATTAGTGTGGGGATACATAAAAAAATCAGAGCACAAAGATAATTTCAGGTTATTAGTTATTCTCACCCTTTCCTTTTTTTGTAGATATTTGCTATCTACAAATCAGATTTGCTATAGAAGAGGTAATGAAGCTATTTGGAAATAAGTCTTGTAAGTGGTGTTTATTCATTTCAATTTCTACTTATAATGAAATCAAGGTTCAGTTTCTTCTCTTTTTCTCACCTATGTGGTATAATGGAATTGTAGAGGAAGAGTGTCTTGTTTTGATAATTAACTGATCTGGTATTGGGCTATTTACTTATGATAGTGTGAGAATTAGCTAATATAACTGGGACAAATTATGAAAGTCTTTATTTGGCATTGGAGCAATGAGACAAGAAGGAGATCTTGGTGATATTATTCACTCTTATCCCCAACAGCATCCATGACTGAGTTTTATGTGCTCTGTAACGTTGACTTGGAAACCCTCAGAACAGTGGTCCAGAGGGATGAGTTCAACATTCATGTCAATGCTGGCTCAGTCTTTCATGGTCTCCATGATAGCCAGGGAATTTATCACTGTCTCAGCAAAGACACATTAAAGCTGATTTTTGCTTTGGAAGGGAAGAAAATAGTCCAGACATGGGGAACTGGAAAATTACCTCATTGTCACTATTAGGTGATATTGGCAGATTAATAGATGACAAATTGATGTTAAGAGTACTGGACAGATCACAGGCTGATTTAGTCAGTCCTTAACCTACACATAGCCTTTCTACATTGTAAGCAACCAAGGACTGTCAGAATGTCATTCAACATCAGCAGACTACAAAACCTAGACCCAGGCCAAGTCTGGTGCTTCCAAGATGTACTTAAGAAAAAACTGTGTGACAATTTGTTGCTTTGTTGTGAAAAGTGGTTGCAATTTAATTGGTTATCACACAGATTGCAACAACTGTATCTGTACTGAAAATTTGGTTTGATGAAAACCACAAATCCATTTCAGTAGTCCTCCTGGCCAAGAACAAGGCCCATGTATACTGGCAGAATGATCCATCATCTGTCTCAAATAAAGTCAAGTTTAAGTACTTGCAATCCAAAGTATAGAAAGAACTGTGAGAAATGCATTATAAATGATGGCAGAAGGCAGAGAAAGTAGATCACATGTGGACCTGCATATCACCAGAGAGATCTTCAGTTCTTTATGTTCAGCAACAACATAAATTTGTGGTCCTTCTAAATCAAGATACTCCCCCTTGTTGTCATCTGATAGACTAAACCTGATCAATGACCAGAAAGGAGTGAAAAACCAATGGGCTGAATACTTTTCCAATTTACTCAATAATCATCCACAGCAGATTCCTCAGCTGCCAATCTTGGATGCCCTAGATTTACTTCCCTCTGATGATGAGATTAAGAAAGTGATCTTGCAGATGAGTTCAAATAAAGCAACAGGGCACTCCTGCTGAGATCTACAAAGCACTAGATTCAAATCCCTTACAGGCATTTCAAGATATCTTGGAAAGCATTTGGTCCACAGAGGAGAGGCCTGATTTCTTCTGTAATGTCCTCATTGTGGCCCTTTATAAAAATAAAGGAAGCCGATCAGATTGCAGAAAATACAGAAGTATTTCACAGCTGTCCATTGCCCACATTGTTCTGAAGAAACTTGTCATTGTCATCGAAAGGAATTTCCTAGTTGTACAGTGCAGCTTTTGGACAGAATGGAATATAACAGACATATTTGCCATAAGGCAAGTTGAGCAGAACAAGCATCTTTACACTATTTTCATTAACCTGACAGAGGCATTTGACACTGTAAACAGGGAGGCTCTCTGGATCATCTTGAGACTTTATGGATGCCCAAGGAAATACATGAAGCTGATTCAGCTACTCCACAATGGAATGATTGGACAGATTATTTACAGTGGTGATATATCATCTGCATTTGCTATTCCCAGTGGAGTAAAATAGGGTTATATGCTGGCCCCAATCCTATTCAATCTGTTTGTTGCTTGCATATTATCCTGTGCTGTCCAGGAACTGAAAGAGGGAGTGCGCATCAGGTACCAATTGAACAGTTTTCTCTTTGCCCTCTGCTGCTTGAATGCATGGATGAAGTGTCTCCATACATTCATTCAAGAAACCCTGTTTGTGATCACTGTACACTCCTGATGCTTGAAGATAGCAATCTACAGTTGATGCTGAACAAATTCTCAGAAGCTGATGTGCTCTTTGGCCTGACTTTAGCCTGAACAAAACTGAAGTACTTTACCAGCCATGCCAAATACCAAACCTGTAAAACCAAAAATCACTGTTGATGACACCTAGCTGGCAAATGTAAACAGCTTCAAATACTTGGGAAGCATTATCTTGAATGATGGGTCTTTGGACAAAGAAAATAACTCTAGAATCACCAAAGCCATCAAGGGATTGGAATGGCTGCATTAATCAACAACTCAAATTGTTGAGTACTTAATCAACACAACATTTTTATCTCCAGAAAGCTAATGTCTAAAGAGTTGTGCTTATCGCTTCCCTCATATATGGATATGAGTCCTGGACCATGTACCAAAGACACATAATGCAACTGGAGAAGTTTCATGTGTGTACTCTCTGTTTCATCCTCAGTATTTGTTTGCAACACCATGTCTCCAACCTGGTTGTTTTGGATCATGCAGAGTCCACCAGCATTGAGTTCCTGATTATCAGAGCCCAGATGATGGTTATAGTGGGGATACATAATCAGAATGCAAAACTGCCATATGCCTCACCAGTTGCTAGGAAGATACATCAATGTAACCAGACAAGCACTACAAAGACACTGTGAAATAAATCCTACACCACTGTGATATCCAACCAAGGGAACTAGCAGCTGTTGACAGAACTAGCTGGCAAACTCTGTGCTATGAAGTCTCTATCAACTTTGAAGACAGACACTGGCAAAAACTGACATATCTTCCAAAATTGCTCTGATGGGAAAGAGTTTTATGTCATGATAAATTAACTGGCTAGTCATGTCCATACCAAGGAGTGTTACATTCTTCAGTCTAATCCCCTTCCCCCACCAGATTTCTTCATATATGGAAATATTTCCCTCTGTTTTCATCTGGATTTCTAAAATTTTATTTAGCCTAAGCCCCAAGTTTCCTGATGATCTGCTGTGCAAGTACTAATAGGCTTCAATTTTACTTAGCTTTTTTAAGAACAATCAAGATTATCTAGGTTTGCCACCTGCTGTCACAGGATTATTAATAACTCTATGCAAATAATTATAGGAAGCACTTAACTGGCAAGTAAAGTTTCATCTAGATCTTTTATTTGAAATTGTGAGACACTCATCACTGCTTGGAGGCATGGCACAATTACACCCTCCCAGGTCTTCTGAGAATGCCCCAACGTATACAGAAGTTAGTTTGAATTATAATTGTCATGGCTGTAAAAAAGGTTTATGTATAATTAATCTGCATTGTATAATTGTGAAATCGTGTGAAGTAACATTCTGTATTGGTCAGAGCCCACTACAAGAATGATCAAGGGGCTAGACATTGAATCTTGCAGTAAAAGTTTAAAGAATCTGGGTGTATTTTGCTTTGGAAAATATGACAGAGTGGGGATGATGATGATGATGCATTAGAAGTATTGTATACAGCACCTGTGTCCCAACAGCTCTGTTTTGGTATTAAAGGGACATCATACTAAAGAAAATAAAGATATCCTGTTATCTGAGAGTGTCAGGGCATCTTTCATTTATGTATTCCTTTTCTGACCTGATTGGACTTAATGGCCTAAATGGCTTCTTCCAACTCTATGATTCTATAATCCTATGATTTGGCCAGTTCCTTTTTCCTCATAGGTATTGGCTTCTCCTTGAGGACACACAATCTGGAAGATTATTGATTTTTCTTAGAGAATGTAATGAGTATAAAATGGCATGGTGTATATTTCATTGCTAGATGTACATGTACTCCCCCTGGCATTATCTCATTTTACAAGTCTCTGGAGAACTTCAAGAGCTGCAAAAACTCTTTGATCTGAGATAAATGGGGATTTTTTAAAAAAGTGTATGCCATTTGTACAGGATATAAGCTATGATTCATTTTTCTGACTATTATCCACTCTCTTAAAACTGGTTTCAGCTTTTTATAGCAGCAGCAACAACAAACCTTAGGGGGAAAATGCTGCATATAGAAAAAAATCATATGCATCTACTGGACTCTTTTCAAATTCTAGATATTATCTGCAATCAAATATATAGGGCAATTTCAAGTGCTTCATGCTGCTAGTCACTTTAATAACTTGGAATGGCAAGGAAGCATGAAAGGTGGAGAAACACATTTCCTTCTGATTTGCAAGTGGATATATAAGGAAAATTTCAGGTTCTTTTTTTACTCCAAAATTGCTTTGAGCAATTTAATGGTAGACTTCTCATAGAATAAGATTATTTGTCTAGGGTGGAGTTTTCTATGAGATGTACCCACTAGGTATTGCAGCATGAAATAATTTCCAAATAGTAATATAAATACTAGAGCATTATACAAAGAAAGGAAGGAGTCAAGAAGTCTGCTTGATGGCTCAACCTCAGCAAAATAATTCAATAAACAAAAAGGTATTATCTGTGCTCCATTGAGATTCACTTCTTGTACAATTTGGTTCACCAGTTAGTCCTTGACAGAAGGTAGGAAAAGATTTACAAACTCCTAAACTTTATTTTAATGAGAATTTCAGTTTTCAGCTAATTATTAGAAGTCTGTGTATGGGGTTAAAATAAGATTGAAAAGTTTGTAATATCTATACAAAATTTAAAAAAAACTAAGCATACATAATATTTGGAATATAATTCCTTCTAACAGATCCTGGGTGCTGAATATGTTTTCAGCTAGCTTGCTGACATTCGGAAAGAAATGTCATGTAATGGAATTGTACATTCAGCTAATTCTTCATTCATTTAGGAAGAAACTGAAGGTATTGTGTCAAAATGTTATTCTAGACTGTTCCTTTTAAATATCTTTAGAGATGGAGATACCTCATTAAAAAGGAACCATTGATTGTCTCCAGCCTCTCCATGGGAATGGGGAAGCTTGTTAATTTACTGGACAAATTAAACTGTGTGTAGGGTTGTATTGGGCAACTGTCCAAACCAGGAGATGTGATGGTGCATGCAGAATCTGCTTTCCTGAGATGGGGGAGTGAGAAACCAGAGGAATTTTATGACTGCACAAAGTGTTTGACTCTCTTTTCCTGCTCCTTAAGTGTTTATGCCAACCAGGTTATCAAGTGGTTTTTTTTTTCAGCTGACTAACTTTGGAGTAAGATTTTCATCTACTTCATGCTGCTCTTTCATGTCTGTTTTACAGTTCAGATTTAAAGTATGGAGGAAATATCTTTTAACTGAACTATCAAGATTAAATAGCACTGTATTCCTGGGGATTAATTTTAGTTCATTTCAGTCTCCATTAAAGTTAGTTGGGGTCTAGCTGAAAATAAAGCAAATCATACTTGTGGAATATGTTAATCTCTATTTAGATCAGAAGATCCTCATCTAAATAACTCCCTGGTTTGGAGGTCAGGAAGTGGTTAATGTTATCAGCCACTGTGGTATACATACAATTTAAAAATCCTTTGGTTATGTGGGCACCTCTATTACTGTAACAATTGTAGGGCAGTTTCAGATTTCCTCCAGTCTCCCTGTCTGTAACAGTCAAGCCCAAGTTTAGGTCTATAGGATTTTCAGATCTTTCACAGTTCCATCAATAAAGCTATGCCTTAATTTTTTTGCACTTCCTTTAAACCCTTCTTTCTATGTTTGGCAACTTCAGGCAACATGGCT
>JANHZU010001867.1:38527-49119 GCA_032468055.1 Acrochordus granulatus
GATAGCTATTACTTTAACAGATATGAGCCTATCTATTACTTTAATGGATGTGACTTATAATTTATTATTGATTGATTGATTGATCATATTATGTTAGAGCCAAGCATATAATCCGCATATCGTTTCCCTTTTAGATATAATTGCCACACCATTCTTTCATATGGACCCATGCACTAATACCAGTTAAATTGGTCCATCCCAGGGGCGTCCCCCCATATATTTTCTTCTAAGGCATTCGTATGCTTTGTTTCTACTCTTGACAATTTCACCCTTTTTTCTTGGTTTGTATTTCTTTCCATTCAGTGTTCTAATTCTATATGTCCCTGTAAAATGAGAAACCTCTCTTAGCATTGGCGTCATCACTGACTATATGACCTTGCGTCTTTGGTCTGGCTGCATCATCGGGCGTTCTCATGAAAGTTTTGTGCTTCTTCCCAGTAACTTGAAGAATGCTTTTTGACCTGGGAGTTCTCATCAACTGGAACCCAAATCAGTTAGACTGTTACACCTGTGTTTGTACAGATGGTCCTTGACATATGACCATAATTGGGAGCTGAATTTCCATTGCCAAACAAGATGGTTATTAAGTGAGTCATGCCCAGTTTTATTATCTTTTTTGCCGTGGTTGTTAAACAAATCACTGCCATCATGTGAATGTTAGGTGAACCTGGCTTCCTCCATTGATGGAAAGTGGCTGTAAAGATCAGAAATGGCAATTGCATGATCCCAGGATGCTGTAACTATCATAAATATATACTAATTGCCAAGCATCTGAATATTGATCTCATGATCGTAAGGAAGTTACAGTGGTCGTACGTGTGAGAACCACTTGGAAGTTACTTTTTTTATTGTAACTTTGAATGGTTGCTTAATGAATAATTATAAATCAAGGACTATCCATACCTGTATTTCTTCACCACAATACAGAAGTGGTTTGCCATTGCCTTCTTCCACGTTTGGAGTTCTTTCACTTAGATTTTTCCTATGTTCATTCAGCCCATTATCCATCATCCCTGTTGTAGATTATTCTTAGTTTTGCCTCTTCTTCAGCCTTACTGGCGAGGATTATCCTACCAGGAGATCAAGTCCCTTTGGCATCATTTTCTTAATGATGAAGTAACTACTTCAACCCTCCCACTATGCTGCTTGCAAGGATGATGTCTAATTTCTTATGTTCAGTTGCTTATTTTAGGAACTGAGATAACTGTTTAAAATCCTAAAAGATGATGCTGTTAAAGTGCTGCACTCAGTATGCCAGCAAATTTGGAAAACTCAACAATGGACACAGGGTTGGAAAAGATCAGTTTAAGTTCCAATCACAAAGAAGGGCAGTGCCAAAGAGTATTCAAACAACTGTACAGTTGTGCTAATTTCACACGCTAGCAAGGTTATGCTTAACATACTACAAGCTGGGCTTCAGAAGTATGTGAACCAAGAACTACCAAAAGTACAAGCTGGGTGTCAAAGAGGCAGAGTAACTAGAGACCAAATTGCCAACATTCATGGATCATGGAGAAAGCAAGGGAATTCCAGAAAAGCATCTATTTCTGCTTTATTGACTACACTAAAGCCTTTGATTGTGTGGATCACAATAAACTATGGCAAATTCTTAAAGTGATGGGACTACCAGACCACCTTACCTGCCTCCTGAGAAAACTATATGCTAGTCAAGAAGCAACAGTTATAACCGGACATGGAACAACGGATTGGTTCCAAATTGGGAAAGGAGTATGGCAGGGTTTTATATTGTCACCCTGCTTATTTAACTTATATGCAGAGTACATCATGCAAAATGCTGGGCTGGATGAATCACCAGCTGGAATTAAGATTGCCGGGAGAAATATAAACAGTCTCAGATATGCAGACGATACTACTCTAATGGCAGAAAGCAAAGAGGAGCTAAACAGCCTCTTGATGAGGATGAAAGAGGAGGGTGCAAAAGCTGGCTTGAAACTCAACATTAAAAAAATGAAGATCATGGCATCTGGTCCATTGCTTCCTGGAAAACAGAAGGGGAAGAAACAGAAACAGTGACAGGTTTTATCTTTTGGGCTCCAAAATCATTGCAGATGGTGACTGCAGCTATGAAATTAAAAGACAGTAGCTTTGGCGAAGCTAGACAGCATATTCAAAAGCGGAGACATCACCTTGCCGACAAAGGTGTATATAATCAAAACTGTGGTTTTCCCACTAGTATTGTATGGCTGTTAGAGCTGGACCATAATGAAGGATATTGTAGCATATTGGACACCAAATAATTGATGCATCCAAATTGTGGTGCTGGAAGAATCTTGGGGGTCCCTTGGAATGCAAGAAGATCAAACCAGTCAATCCTACAGGAAATCAACCCTGGTTGTTCATTGGAAGGACAGATACTGAAGCTGAAACACAAATACTTGGCCACCAAATGCAAAGAGAGGAGTCTTTGGAAAAGACCATGATACTGGGAAAGGTTGAAGGCAAAAGGAGAAGAAGACTGCAGAGGATGAGATGGTTAGATAGCATTGTAGACATGATGGGCATGGATTTGGGTGGACTCCAAGAGATAGTGCAGGACAGGGAGTCCTGGTGTGTTGTGGTCCATGGGATTGCAAAGAGTCAGACACAACTGAGCAGTTGAATAACAACAGGAAGAAATGCAACATGGAAGAATAGCAACTTGAACAGTCTATTGCCTACTTCACTCTACTGGACCGAACAGCAGGAGATCCTCATCCATTTTCAGCAAACCATGCCAGATACATGGTATGATGAATAATTCTTATTTGAATGGCCAGGAAGGTCCTCCTTAATTGTGTTTAGCCACTTGTTGGAATATTTAGCTGTCTGTCAAGTTTTTCAAGTCACAGTTTCCTAAATCGAAAAAACATTAAATCCCTATCCAAAACTATACCAGCTGACAGATTGCAGGTATTGAAGAGGAGCACGCATCAAATTAGTGAGAATTATCAGTAAGAATTGAACTCTGTTATTTGCAAGGGAATTATAAATGCTATTCTGTGCTCATGTCCAACTGCACAAGGAAAGAGCTTGTGAATGGCATATTCCATTTGCTTCTGGAATCGGCAAAATGGCACGACACCTTCTTCAAAATAAAAAATAATAAACTCCATAATAAGTATTGTTACTGTGTGCAAAATTTCTTGTTAGCAGAAACCGAAAACCTGTAATTAACCTCATGATGATGGATCTTTCAATACAGCTTTACTATTTGTCTTATTTTTTTTTTATTTAAATGCCATTTGGTGTAGCATGAATCTTATGATTTGATCTCTACAGTTTGTGGCTCTGGGTAATTCACCTAGTTATATCCATGTTCACAAAGTATGTCCACATAAGTCCTGGCAAACACTTTTCAGTAACATGTTCTACTTAGCAAATGCCTCTGTGGAAGCCAGATTCTGGCTTTTCTTCAATTTTTTTTCTTCCTAAGACAAAATGGCCACAGAAGGCAAATGAAGAAACTGGGACAATGAAATCATTTTGAACTTTTTCTATGAAACAGCAAAAAAATGAAATTATGTTTTATGGATTTGATGAATAGGAATTCTAATAGACTTACATTGTAACTGTAGAGAAAGATTTTAATGTAAGTTTCCTTTATATCTGCTGTAAAAGAAGTCACAAGCCATTCCTATTTGGTATTTCTGTTTCTTTTTTATTTTATTGCATTTCTGTTCTGTTTCTCTATTTTATTCTTCTTCTCTTCTTTTTTATTATCAATTCTTGTTAGTTTAGATAATTTTGCTTTAAAATTTAATACAGTGATTAAAACAACCTGGAATACTACTTCCAATAGTAGCCAAAAAGAGGTGGGCATAAGCTACTCTTGATCACATCAGCAACCATAATATTAATGGAGCATATTTGGTGATATTCATGACAAAACTATGTGTTAGCAGAACAATGCAAACTGGAACAGCTAAAGATGACTAAGATATCTCAACTTTGAGAGGCTGGGGATGAGACAAATACAATAGCTTGAGGAAATGGCATAGAAAATGGTTACCAGACAATGTTTATGTCACAGGGTGGAAAATGAAGATGGCCCCTTAGGCAAATTTACCAAAGGAGAAAGAGAGAATTACCAGCCTTAAACTCAATTGTTTAAAATTATGATGGTGAGGACAGTATATTTCTGTTTTTTCTCCAGCTGGAAGATCAGTTGGCTTAAACAGTGAAGAAAAAATAAGTGAAACAACAGTATCCACCAGGTGAAACAACAGTAGCAACAACAATGGCTGTTCACTTTCTTTTCATCTGTGCCTTTGGAAGAGTTGTCGGCTAATTGTACACAACTGCATCCCTTTAGGTTAAGAATAAGTTTTCTTAATGTTTTTGAAAAATACGAACTTTTTAAAATGTTGATATTTTTGTTCAGTTATATTTTAAAATATACCTACCAAAATGATTTGTGTGGAACATAAAATGTGTCAACAATTACATTTTACATTAACATAAAAAGTAGTGAATATTATTTCAACAGTAATGATTATGCAATCAGTAATTTTCAATTCACTTGATTATTCTCATGAAGGTGTTTTTTTTTTCATTTTTTTCATGTATACATGGAAAATTGATTTAGAAAGTACATTTTCCAACTAAACTTGACACACTTAGGAACTAAAACAATAGAATAAGTGCTTCACATCACTCAGTTTCTTCAGTAGAGCTTATCTTCTTCTTAAGATGTTTCACATTTGACCCTTGCCACAAAGACTGGGTCTGTCTGAAATATCAGAAATAAAGAAGGCCAGTTAGGGAATGTTTAGCTATTTGCTTCACTACAAAGCCCTTTTCATATTCATCTAAAAACCACAGAGCATATAAATTAAGCTGAGGACAGGACCACTCATTACCAAAACTAAACAGCCTGAAGCCTAACATCTACAGTGACCTTTTTAAAACTCTTATCAAGGATCTGCATACCTGTATTTAATTGTCCCATAACCTATTATTACCTATCATTATTGTCTCTGCTGATGGGAATATATACACAAATCGCAGTTTTGAGGAAACAATAATGTCAAGAGAATGGACTCCCAAATCTATTCAGGAGACACAAATGTGTTACTTTGAGTTTGGATTCTCATGAACATGTACTGATACATTCCTGTTCACTGGCTTTCTATATTTTTATGAGAGAGATATGCTAGGCCTGTAGTCCTGTGATACAATACTGAGAATTTTAAGTGCTGTTTTCTAGCCATGTTTCTGGTAGTTTCTGGCAGTGATCAGGACCTCTTATTTAATAAGTGTTGGATTTTTTATGGTAGACCAAATAGTCAGTTCACAATGGCTTTATCTCCATCTGCCAATATTTCTCATCATCAAAGCAGTTTGCATTTTGGACAGTTTGCATTCTGCACAATATCATTCCACAAATCGAGATCATCCAGTTAATAGACAATACAGTACTTTACAGCCATCATCTGGATTGCTATGCATAAAAGCACTTCATGCAGCCCAATTCATCAAAAGCATATTATTTGTATCTTTCTGAATGATACACAGAGAAAGTTCTTATTCATTATCTACAAATATCTATGATTATTGACTATATAATTCTTCATATATTTCATTATAGGATTGTCCCATTGTGATTTAGAGCTTCGTTTCCTAAGAATATACAAAACTGAAAAAAATGGACTTGGGTATATACTTCCTTTGGAGACCCAACAAATCCTCAGCTTGAATATTCTTCAAAATCTTTAAACTAATTGGTTTTTATCTTTTGTGTCCAAGAATGAATGGAACATTTTTTCTTCCTATTTGTTTTTTTCTTTACAGGTAATTCTCAACTTAAGATCACAATTGGGATCAGATTTTCAATTGCTAAGCAAGGCAGCTCTTAAGTGTGTTGCACCTAATTCTATAACCTTTTTTTGCTATGGTTGTTAAATGAATCATTGCAGTCATTAAATTAATCATGTGACCATTAATTGAATCCAGCTTGTCCCATTGACTTTGCTTGTCAAAAGCTGGCTGGGAAGGTTACAAATGGTGATCACATGACCCCAGAATGCTGCAACCATTGTTAATAAATGTCAGTTGCTAAGTGTCCAAATTTTGGTTACGTAACGTGGAAATACTATGACAGTCATCCGTCTGAGGACCAGTTGTAAGTCACTTTTTTAGCGCAGTTATAACTTTGATCACTAAACAAATAGCTGTAAGTAAAGAACTACTTGTAGTTTGCTCTTTTTAATTGTTAGAATTCAAGCAAAACTTCTGATCTAAAGTCATAAATAAAATATGGCTAAATATGTACTGTCCACACAGTTCAGTTCTGGTATTTCACAAAATGAATTTTACCAAATCAGAGATTTCCCACTTTAATTTATATCTTGATCTGAAACAAGACATTTATCTCTATTATCTGCTATAGGAGAAATACCAAATACTATAAAATCTTTTTTTATCCTTTTTGATGAAGATCTAAATGAAATTTGTTGCAACAATGGAAAATTATGTTAGTGATAACATAATTTGATGTTATCATATTGATTTGCTTTGCAATCAAGAAAAAAATGAACCACTTGGATCAAACCATTAATATAACTTTCCAGTTTAGCTTAGGTTCTTCATAGACAACAGTCTTTGCTTTCTATAGCCCCCAATTTGTTTCAAAGCAGCCATCTTGGGATTTTCATGTGGAGTTGAGTGGAATCCTTTTATTATTCCTAAAATAAATATATAATTAACACATAATTACAGCTGTCATTCTATAAACTACTTATCTATTCCCTCCTGTGATCAGAGATTATAACACTGGAAACAACTATCCTCAGTGTGTATATAGAGAGAAATTAAACACTTGGAATTCTACTTTTTTATTATTTTTTTTAAAAAATATATATTCAGAAAAAGCCTGTTTAATTGAGGCATACATTTTGTTTGTGATATAAAAATTATTTGACTATGTACTGTATTTGCTTACTATACTGTACTATAGGTTTTGGCAGCTGCAGTCCCAAGACCACATAAAATCTAATGAACATTTTTTTCTGGATGCCAGATCTTTCACTGATTATTGCCCCACCACCAGTAGCTTGGCGATGAGGAACACATTTGACACCTCTACCGTAAGCCCTAAACAATCATACTTGTCTATGATTTTAAACAAGATTTTGGCTCTTCAGAACTACTTATAATCCTTCTCCCTACAAAATAAGATATTCTTGCTGTTCCTGTGTTTAATGAAGCCCACCGCACAAAAAGTCTGTCCATCACTATCAATATCACATTGGCTCTCTTTTGCAGTTTTCATCCTAATGTCTGGAGTGATCATTTAAGGTTTTCAAAAACTTCTTATCAGTTGTTGACTGAAAATGCATAGCTTTCATAGTAAGGTAGGGGGTAGTTACATATCAATTTTTAGTTACTTCTACATAGTTATAGAATAATTAAAGTATAAGACAGTAGCATAAGAGATAATTTATGAACGTTCAAAAAATTAAGGTTAAAGTGGGCAATGGCACTGAAATTAACTTACACCTTTGATCAAACATAACATTTGAAACAAATGTAATTACACAAAAATCTAAAATAGATTTTTAAAATTTCTGTTCACTGTACCTTTGACCAAAGGGTACCATCATATTTATGTTCACAAAACTATTAATGAAGCTTTCTTTTGACAATAACTATTAAATTTTGTATTTTAAAGAAAGTATGTTTCTCCTGCCACTAGGCCTATCCTAGTCAAGGAAAGAAACCAACAGTGATGAAGCAATTATGCTGTAAACTTGTATTCAGTACCATCATTTTTCTTTCTCCCCTCAGCCAGTTTATAGGACGATCAAAACTAAACCTAGGAAATGCCTATACTTTTTCGTTACTTGAAAAATACCATAGTAACTGAAGTCAACATCATGCCAAATTACAGCCCCACCAAAACTTGAACTACCACTGAACATGGCTGGTTAAAATAGTATTAATTGTTTCGAAAGATTTAACTGAAAATAAAATATTGATGAATATTTGATTTATATGAAAAGGATTAGGCTCCTACAAATATGTGTCAAGAAAGAACTGAAGGCCATTTTCAGACATTAATCATTTTGAAAGAAAGACCTGAGAACATCACATGTGAAACCTGAAAATCTCCCGATATTCAGGGAGATCTATTCTAAAAATGGGTGATACCAGGACAAAAACATTATGTGGGACATCACAAAATCGATTTCATTTAAATAAAATCAAAATATTTGAATTTAACTATTATAGTTGCTTTTTACTTTATAAAAATATTGCTGACTTAAATATTAGAACTTTGGCAGTAGTTCTGGGGGCTACATTAAAAACTCTAGAAGATTAGGCAGAAGAATGGAAGACTGTTTCAAAAGCAATGTGTTTTCTGTAAAATTGAACAAGAATAGTCAAAATATAGAAGAAATTTACAATACAACCCTAGAGATCAATCATACATATGCATGCACACATACACACAAACACACATATACTTAGACATGGAGAGAGCACAGAGCTTCTATGTATCATGTTATAAATTAATTATACTTGCATGTTTTTTGGGGAAAATAGCTCTAACATTCAAATAACTGGATAGGCCAGTTATTGGTCAACTGTGACAAAGTAAATAATTAAAAGGCATAGAAAACTCAAGGATTATAAACTATGGTTTAAATTTTCCTGCACTCTCTGTCTTCTTTTTTTCCCTCAGAAATTAATGAACTTTTTTTTGTGCCAGGGAACATTTCTGTTTCTGACAACAGAATGAGGTAAAGTTGATTACAGTATAGATAGCACTATATCAACAGAAGGCATATCATTTCATGCCAAGTGGCAAATGCATCAGTTATACATCATATGATTTGTCATTCATATGAAATCTGCTATGTTCCACCAAGATTCTATTTCTTATGAAAAAGTGTAAAAATATTATATACAACCAAATTGTCTATTAATGTAAAGTTTCTCTATGAATTCCGAAGACAAATATTACTGTCTAGTACCAATATACTCAGAGAGTACATGTACCCTTTCATGAAGACACATATACAATTACACACAGTGAAGTTGGATCAATGATACAAATATTGATGAATAGATTTATGGAGTACATGAAGAAGGTCAAAGGTTCAACACCTGATGAATCCAAATAGAGCTTGGAAGTATATCATCTGAAATCCTGGGGAGATGATCCCGATCAGCACAAAACATTGAGCTGGTCAGCATTTCCAATGTTAGTAACTTCCAGATATTTAGACTTCAGGTGTAATTCCCAGCAATGGTTGCGCTTGAGGAGGAATTGTGAAAGTTGAACAATGAGCTAATTCAGTATAAGTCAATTCCCTACTTTTCCTATACTGCTTTAACTTTTATGTTCCCTTTGTTGCCAGATCTTTTTGGATATGTATAAAGAACAATATTGGATAGGAACCTGGAATATAAGTTCTATTAATCAAGATAAGCTGGATATGGTCAAACATGAGATGGCAAGACTGAATATTGACATCTTGGGAATCAGTGAACTAAAATGGTCAGGAATGGGTGAATTTAATTCAGATGACCTCTATATCTATTACTGTGGACAAGAATTCCTTAGAGGAAATGGAGTAGCCATCATGGTCAAGAGAACATTGATAAAAGCAATACTGGGTTATAATCTTAAAAATGACAAAATGACCTCGATTCAAATTCAAGCCAAACCATTCAGCATCACAGCAATCCAAGTCTATGCCCCAACCACTGATGGCAAAGAGGCTGAAATTGACCAGTTCTATGAAGGCCAGCAACACCTTATAGAGCTCACACCAAAAAAAAAAGATGTCCTTTTCATCAGAGGGAATTGGAATGCTAAAGTAGGAAGTCAAAAGATAACTGGAATAACAGGCAAGTTTTTTCTCTGGATAGTCCAAGTAATGCTCTTCAGATGTTCAGTTTGTCGGAGGAGAGCTGGATTCGTCTATAGTAGTAAAAAATCAGAAAATGTCCGATGGTAACTTTCAATCTAACAAATTTTATTAAAAAGAATAAATGAAAGTTTTCTTATGCCATTAATAAAATGTGTTAGTTGTAATAGATGCTAAGATGTTCAATTTTCCAAATGGCTTTGGTTGGGATATGAACTTTTGCATGGAAAATTATGCAAAACCTGATGGATTTCTCCGTAAATATATATAATCCGTTCTGGAAGAATGCTCTTAGCGTGAAATGCTCTTGAAGTGAAACGAGGTTTCCCATTGAAAACATTCAAAAATCAGATGATCCGTTCCATGCCCCCAAAAATATTCACCAAAAAATCATTTTCAATGGAATTTTTATGTAGAAATTATTGTCTGTAACATCTGAAACAAGTAATGATGATTAATGCACAATATAAAGCAGAAATAGAGCAAACTAACCAGCACTTATGGATCTGCTTCGAGGGAGCTTCTGGCTTCAGCTGCTGCTTGCTGGCTTGGAGGATCTGGACTTTCCCCTCAGCTTTTCCAGGTGTTGTGGGCAGTTTGAAAATGCTTCTTGCCTCTGTACTATGAGGGGAGAAGCGACAAGGGGGACATTCTGCTGTATTGTGTGTGTGTGTTTGTGCGTGAGCACGCTTTATAAATATCCTGGCTAGCCTAGCA
>JANHZU010001867.1:108715-120742 GCA_032468055.1 Acrochordus granulatus
TCCAGATGCCTGTTTTTTAAACTTTTGTTGCGATGCAATTACCCTGGACGAGTGAGAGTCTTCACAGACATATAGAGTCTTGGTTGAATAATTCATTGAAGTCAGGGTATACTATATGGCATTTCACCACTCTATCAACCTAATACTTCTGTTGGGAAAAAAAAGAAGATAAAGTTATTTTGTCACAACTTGCTTGTGACAAATTCATGCTGGGCTTTGTTAATTGTTTCATTTCTATCCAAGTTCCCATAAATGTGCTATTTAATAATCTCCTCAAATACTTTGTCCAACATGGACCTCAATATCACAGTTCTGTAATTTCCTGATTGTTTATCTTTTACTTTCTTGAAATAGGAACACATTTGCTCTCCACCACTGATTCCTCCAGGAATTCTCTGCAAACACCTCCACTAATCCTCAAGTGCTGTGAGATGTAATTCAGTTAGCCCTGAAACATGATTTCATTTAAATTAAGCACATGTCCCTTTATCCTCTCCTTGTTTATCCTGAGCTGCAGATTCTTCTTCAACAAGTGACCCAATGGTGGCCAGCTAGGATCATCTAGTTAAGTACTTTTAGTTACTTTTGTTGATCATTTTAGTTGCTATAAAAATTGCTGTTGAAATGTTCATTTGTTTCTGTTTGCTCTGTAATAATTCTTGTATTAAGAAAAAGCAAGATAAAATATCTTCTCCCATGAAGAATTATTTTTGTTACAAATAATACAAACTATTATTTTTTGTTACAATGGCAATTTACAAAAAAAAATCTTAGACAAATATAGATTGGATTCACAGTTTTTCAAATCTGTAATATTTTGTTCATTGTATTTGAACTTTTTTTAAAAAAAAATCTGATTAAATGTTTCAATTTACTGTTGAACATATCCCAGAGTATCCACTTTTGTTTGCAATTTCAGTCAATAGATTACATTCATTCCAATCTAAAGCATTTGTGTACATTACTTTTGTAATATACAAAACTTATACAGACTTTCTCTTAATACATCTTTTTAAAATTATCATCCTAGATTGCATGAACTGCAATATTTTAATAATATCAAAGTTTGTTCTCCTCCCATTCAGATAAATAAGTCTCTGTGAGTGTGCATATTTGTGCATTATGCTATGTTCTTTTCAGTATTTAGAAAGCTGTGTATACTGATCTCTCTAGATGTCTTCTATTTTCCTTTTAGGAAATGCACTTCCAATATCTCATTTTGAAGAACTTCCTTTCTTCATGATAATTTTCTGTTCATGATTTTAAAACATTGGATTTAAGATACATTTTGTCTGAAATTCATCAACATCCATTCTTCTGAATGTATGTATACAGAATTATCTTTCTCCTCCCTTTGATACCATGAACTCAGGATAATGTAGTCAGTTTCTCCCTGTTGAAGACTGAAGCATTCTGTATTTGCATTTGAATGCATGTGAGAGCAGAAATCTGAGAGCAGTGATTAATGAAACAGGTTTTAGGACTATAACATAAATGAGTTTTATTTACAAGAAATACACTATAGGAATGCAAAAGCCTAGAAAACTATACACTACCAGGAGAAAAGTCAGAAAAATTGGCTTTATGTACATGTAGATAGAAACACAGTTATAGAGAAGTGTCCTTACGTTAACAGACAACATCAGGCAAGGAAAATAGGACAAAGAATCAATCCTTAACTCTCTATCTACACCATTCTGCCTCCTTGTGGTCAGTAGGTCATTACATTAAAAAAAACCCTACTAAACCAAAGGCGGGGGAGAGAGACAAATAATGCTATTCAGAAAAAGAAAAGAAAAAAATGCTATTTATATTATGGTGATTAAAATAAACATGCCAAAAATAGAAAAATAATCTAATTAACAAAAAAGAGAGAAAAGATGGGTATAATATTGGTACGAAATTCAGTCCTTAAACTTATCATTTAACCTAAACCATGTAGCAACATATTGTTTCATCTTCTCACTTTTAGAATACATTTCAAAAATGGACAAAAGATACATATATTCAATCCATTTCTTAAAAATGAGGGGAATAAATATATTTCCATGTACATAGAATTGAAGGTATTTAAGAGATGACAGATTCCATATTTTATAAATATAGTACATCATCAAATTAAAGTCCTAAATTATAATTCTTCTTTCCAAATGGTAATAAATTGAACCCAAATGAGATTATAGCTGAACAGGATCAGATTGCACAACTTAAAGAACATTCAATTTTTTTTTACAGCGCTAGGACAGAAAAATGCTCACTCCTTGGCTCACACATTCCCTGGCAGGCCATTCCAGTATTGTAATTGGAGGGATTTTGTTTGGTCTCTGACCTAATGCAAAGAGAGAATTATGGAAAAGGCCGTGATGCTGGGAAAGACTGAAGGCAAAAGGAGAAGGTACAGCAGAGGATGAAATGGTTAGATAGCATTGTGGAGGGGATGGATTTGGGCAGACTCTGGTCCATGGGGTTGTGAACAGTCAGAAATGACTGAGCAATTAAACAACAAAAACTGCTTTTCTAAAAATAAATCATGATCTCCCAGGGAACTCTAGTGATGTCTCATGGACCCCTAGGGTTCTGTTGTATTCAGTTTACAATTGCCTGCAAAATGTAGGTTCCTTGGAAAAATTGTGCATTTTCATTAAATTCACACATGAACAGAAACTGACATATTTATGCCGTTAAATATGAACATCTTTTTGCAAAATTGAACAGTTCATTTTTATGTGCTGTGGGTTATAGATTCAAAATAAGGAAATGATAAGGAGGGTGCAAAAGATTGGGAATTTTATAATATCTCTTTGGCAGAAATAATAACTTCCAAAAGTTTCATGAACCCAGTAAATAGAAAAATCTTTCTATTGTTTCTTTTGATTTACTTTCATTTTTCTCCATTCTGCCTTGTTCAGAAATATTCGTAGGTGACCTTGAATGCACTGTATGTTTGAGATCTTCTCACAGAATTTCAATAGTATTCACACCACTGGAGATCATGCAGTCTATTCTAAAATCTTTAAATTTCTTTCCTGTAAGTGATTCATTGTTGATTTAGAGGTAAGTTTCAAATTATTTTGCTGCAATACCCAACCTCTTTCCAATCTCAGTTTTTTAAAGTACCTTCTGCATCTTTATTCCTTACATTCTATTTCATTATTACTGATGAGATTGTTTTATTTATTATATAATTTACATTATGCTGTATTCAACTGGCTCTGGGTAGATTTCAGTACATCTCAGTCCACTGACAAATTCAAACACAAAAAAATTAATTAATATGAAACTAAATTTTCAGTTAAAATTAAAGACTTAACCTTATATAATTCCAAATGCACTGCATGTTTGAAATCTTCTCACAGAATTTCAATAGTGTTCACCACCGGAGATGATGCAGTCAATTCTAAAATGATCCACAACCATTCAATATCCTATTCATAGCAGACTAACTTTTGTTTTGGATCACAATGATTTAGAATGTTGCATGCTTTTTCTCCAAATTTCATTTCTGATAATTTCAGTATACCTCAACAGTCACTGACTTATAGCTTTCTACTTTTGTTCTTAATCTAAATTACACTAGTCCATACTATCTAATATACAGTTCAGCCCTTTCATTTGTAATTAAATGTTTTTTTTAAATATATTTATTAACTGCACTCCATGAGATAAACTTTCTTCAGATTATGGCAGGTAAGTGCCCAAGTGCCTCTTGTAGAAGAGAAAGAGCACATAGACTAAAAAGGGCTGATTGCTAGAATATACTTGTAAAGTGGCACATGCATGCCTTAAATTAGAATATAAAACGAGAAACACAAAAAAAGGGGAGGTAGATTATTTTTCAGATGCTGCAGCACATGATGTCACCTGGTTAATATGAAGTGGAATGGAGGAACTCCAGAGATTCCATCTCTGAGATATAGAGGAAGACTCAGAGGGAAGTCTAGGAAAGTTTTGAGAGTGTGGAAAGGCTAATGTGTATGGTGCTGGACAGTGGTATTTTGTGAGTTAAAGTCTGTTCCTCAGCAATACAGCCCAGGGAAAACTCAGAGGCATTCCAATATCAGTAATTTAGATAAAGAGGGAAGATGAAGCTGTAATAAATTGCAAGTGGAAAGTGAGGAAATGAGACTTGAGAGGGAGGAAAATTAAGTAGGTTAATGACTTGAATTTTTATATTATATTTCTTAGATTGTTCATACATGCATAGGAAAACATATTTATTTGTAAATAATTTCACTTGAATATATTATTGGATCACACTATTTGGTTGGTGTACTGTAAGTATCACAGTGTCTAGAATAAAATCTGTCATTTATTAAACTACTGGCTGTCTAATTCTGTCTGTATAAGTCCTATCCAGGTCACCATCAACACAGTTCTACTACATCTTTCCCTTTTTTCTTATTTTCACAGACACAAAGACCTAGTTTCATTTCATTCATTCATTTATTCATGCTCTTTACAATGGATTTCTGTTGCATTCCAAGTTGCAATCTTTATGCTTCTTGCTTAAAAACATTAGATTTTAAAAAGTCTGTGCAAATGTCCCACAGAAACAGTTCTTTATTTGTTTCCTAACAGATAAAAGACAGGAACTAACTTGTCCTCAAAGGATAAACTGTTTTTAGTGAGAAGGCTGCCCCTGTAAGTGATCTCTCTGGGCTAGAAATCCAGATAATGTAGAGTGGTCAGATCTACTATGAGAAGATGGATAAAAAGTGCCAAAGCCATGTAAAACTTTATAAGCAATAATAAACTCCTGGAAATGCACCTGGAAGTCTACAGACAATCAGTGTAACTCTTGAAAACTTTTCTGATGAACCAGCTAACACCAGGAAGTAAGCAAGAAGAATGCATTCTTGTGATTCAATCACTCAGTCATGTCTGGCTTTTTGAGCCCTTTGGTGCATAGCACACCAGTCTTCCCTCTCCTGTGCTGTCTCCCGGAGTTGACTCAGGTCGATTTCTTGTAGGATTGACTGATTTGATCTTCTTGTAGTCTGAGGGACTCTAAAGAGTCTTCTCCAGCACAACAATTCAAAGGCATCAGTTCTTCAGCACTAAGCCTTCCTTATGGTCCAACTCTCACAGCCATACATTATTATGGGGAAAACTATATCTATGACTAAATGGACCTTTGTCAGCAAGGTGATGTCTCTACTTTTAAATATGCTGTCTAGGTTTGCCATAGCTTTCATCACAAGAAGCAAGTGTCTTTTATTTTCATGGCTGCAGTCACTGTCTGCAGTGATCTTGGGGCCCAAGAAAAATCTGTCACTGCTTCCATTTCTTCCCATTCTGTTTGCAAGGAAGAGATGGGACCAGATGCCATGATCTTAGTTTTTTTGATGTTGAGTTTCAAACCAGATTTTACACTCTCACCCCTATCAAGAAGCTCTTTAGTTCCTCTTCACTTTCTGCCATTAGTGTGCTATTGTCTACATATCTGAGTTTGTTGATATTTCTCCCAGCTATCTTAATTCCTGGCAATCTTAATTCACCCATCCTGGCATGTACTCTGCATATAAGTTAAATAAGCTGGGTGACAATATACAGCCTTACTTGTACTCTTTTTCCCAGTTTTGAACCAGTCCGTTGTTCCATGTCCGGTTCTAACTGTTGTTTCTTGACCAGCATACAGGTTTCTCAGGATACAGGTAAAATGATCTGGTATTCTCATCTCTTTAAGAATTTGCCACACTTGTTGTGATCCACACAATCAAAGGCTTTAGTATAGTAAATGAAGTAGAAGTAGATTTTTTTTCTGGAATTTCCTTGTTTTCTTTATGATCCAGCAAATGTTGGCAATATGATCTCTAATTCCTCTGCCTCTTCTAAACCCATCTTGTATATATGGTAGTTCTCAGTTCACATACCACTGAAGCCTAGGTTGCAGTATTTTCAGCATAACTTTGCTAGTGTGTGAAATGAATGCAAATGTGCAGTAGTTTGAACATTCTTTGAATCCTTCTTTGGAATTGGAATGTAAACTGATCTTTTCCAATGCTATGGCCACTGTTTTCCACTCAAATTTTGGAAATTTGCTGGCATATTGAGTGCATCACTTTAACAGCATCATCTTTTAGGATTTAAATAGTTCAGCTGGAATGCCATCACCTCTATTAACTTTGTTATTAGTAATGTTTCTTAAGGCCAACTTGAGTTCACACTCCAGGTTATCTGGCTCTAGGTCATCACATGACCTCACCACCAGGTACATTTAGATATTTCTTGTATAGGTCTTCTGTATATTCTTGCCATCTCATCTTAATCTCTTCTACTTCTGTTAGGTCCCAACCATTTTTGTCCTTTATCATGACCATCTTTTCATGAAACTTTCCCTTTATATCTCTAATTTTCTTGAAGAGATCTGTAGTATTTTCCAATGTATTATTTTCTTTCATTTCTTTGCGCTGTTCATTTAAGAAGGCCTTATTATCTCTCTGGAAATCTCCATTCAGTTGGGTATATCTTTCCCTTTCTCTCTTGAAAAACTTTCCTTTTTTCATCAGCTATTTGTAAAGCCTCATCAGACAGCCACTTTGCTTTCTTGTATTTCTGTTTCTTTGGGATGATTGTAGTAGCTGCCTCTTGTACAGTGTTACACACCTCTGTCTATAGTTCTTAAGGTGCTCTGTCTACCATATCTAATCCCTTAAATCTATTCCTCACCTCCACTATATACTCATAAGGTATATCACTGAGGTCATACCTGAATGACATGGTGGTTTCCCTTACACTCTTCAATTTCAGCCTGAATTTTGCAATAAGAAGCTCATCATCTGAGCCACAGTCAACTCCAGGTCTTGTTTTTACTCATTGCATAGAGCTTCTCCATCTTTGGCTGCAAAGAATATAATCAGTCTGATTTCGGTTTTGACCATCTGATGATGTCCATGTGTAGAGTTGCCTCAGGATGTTGAAAAAATGTATTTGTTATAACCAACATATTTTCTTGACAAAATTCTGTTAGCCTTTGCCCGGCTTCATTTTGTATCCCATGGCCAAACTTGCCTGTTTTTCTGGTTAACTTTTGACTTCCTACTTTAGCATTCCAATCCCCTGTGATGAAAAAGACAGATATTTTTTGGTGTGAGTTCCAGAAGGTGTTATAGGCTTTCTTAGAATCAGTCAACATCAGCCTCTTTAGCATCAGTGGTTGAGGCATAGTTTGCCTTGGATTTGAACCAAGATCATTCTGTTGTTTTGGAAATTGTACCCCAATACTGCTTTTCTCACTCTTTTATTGACTATGATGTCCATTTCATCTATGGGATTTTTGTCCACAATAATCGATATAGCGGTCATCTGAATTGAATTTGCCCGTTCCTGCCCATTTTAGATTCCCAATATGTCAATGTTCAGTCTTGCCATTTCATGTTTGACCACATCCATCTTACTTTGGTTCATAGATCTTACTTTCCTGGTTCCTACACAATATTGTTTTTTACAGCATTGGACTTTTGTTTCACTTCCAGATGCATCCACAGCTTAAAATCCTTTTGGCTTAGGCCCAGCCACTTCACTTTTTCTGGAGCTACTTATAGTTGCCCTCTGCTCTTCCCTAGTAGCATATTGGACATCTTCAGACCTGAGGGGCTTATCTTCTGGCATCATATTTTTTAGCTTTTTATTACTGTCCATGGGTACTTTACATCCATTACATCCATTCTTGTCAAAATGGATACTGCCATTTTCTTCTCTAGTGCAGTACTGTAGCTCATTTTTCAGATGTTCAGGAACTCCAACATTTAGTATGGTCCTTGTTAACCAAGATGATGACTGAGCTGGTATGAGTTTCTGTAAATTGCATCTCACAATATTTTTATGGGAGGGAGACACTCTTTGTATAGCTCCTCTGCTAATATCTGTCCAGTATGGTTGAACCTCTGATATAGCTCTCCTTTTCCTCAGAGCACACAAGCTCCATACCAGGTCAAGCTGTGCCTCATTGGTGGAGAATACATTCTATGAAGTTGCTGTTTCATTTCAAGGGAGCGTCATGTAGTATTCTGAAATTGAATGAAGGCATGTATCATTCATCTTATGGTCCAAAAATACGTGTAACTGATATATCCACCTTTCACTTGCTATAAGGAGCTTCATGGAATGGAATGGAAATTCCTAAATTGTGCAACAATTCTTTTACTGGAATTGCAGCCCTGAATAGGTGTACCTTCCATGGAACCAAAGAGATTCTAAACCAACTGTAATTCTATCTTTCTGGGAGTGAATCTCATCCTGCTTTGCCTCTCGAATCACCCATTGGTAATGGCAGGGAGATCTATATGGTTTGTACATCTACAATGTTTCTCAACCTCACAACTTCAAGATGTGTAGACCAACTCCCAGAATTCCCTAGCCAGCACTGAGAAACACTGATCTAGAGAACCACAGTTTCCCCATTATTATTTTGTATTATATTGAGCTAGTATAATTTTCTGATGACTGTTTCTATGTTTCCAGTTCATATAAATGATCTATAAAGGTTGCTGTCAGATATTAGGCCTACATCTTTTACTTATAAATGATTTCATGACCAAGTTCATTTCTGAGACATGAATTAAATATATTTCAGTTTTTGTTCATTATTCTTTTCAGTCACCTCTATATTCTTGCTTTCTAGAATTCTTTTAAAAAGTGTCAAGATACATTCAAAAATAAATCAATATAGAAGCAACTCAGGTATATGAACTAAACAATCAATTTCTCTTGGGTTATTCTCAGATAAATAAAGCTGAATTGCACAGTCTCTATGAAAACACTCAACATAACTGGAAAAATTCATGGATATCATGATATGTGACAGTAGTTCATTCAATTTGTATTGGCTCTTTGTAGAAAGTACAAAGGAAGCAATACTAGTTATTAGCTGTTAGTAAGTTTGTTCTGTCTAGTTTAGTAAGCATATCAGACATCATAACTTAGTTAAAATTAACTTTTTCCTGGTTCAAAAATGCAATCAATAAAGTTCACAAAACATAAGGTCATAATTTATGGATTTAGAATAAAGAAGGGAGAAGATAAAAGGGTAGCAGTTAAGGAATGAACTCATCCATATCTGGAAGAATCAGAACTTACAAGTCTCAGAATATATAAACAGAGCCACATCGAGTTCTGATTAAGCTAAAACTGAGCCTAAAATAAACATTCTGTGCCTTACAGTTTCAAGTACAAAAGTACTTGAATAAAGTATGCATGTTATGGGTTCTTTTTTTAAAAAAAAATCTATAACCAATTAGATTGACTCAGACTCAAATGAAACCCAAAAGCACTGGGCCCTGGATAGGTATATTTCTCTATAAGGACTGGTGAGATGTTTATTTTAAATTTGTATGTGAATGCTTTCTGTTGTTTCTATCATGTATTATATCTATATATTACTAAACTCATGTCATGACCTTTACCTGGGTGAAACGGGTTATCATCGAGCAAAAGTTTTTTAGCCAAAGTACTAATTGGGTTAATTTACAGCATATGTCCTAAATCCAGGACCCAAGGCAGTGAAATTTGGGAAAGCTGCTGGCTGCTGCTGTGCAGCTGATCTTCATTTTCAACATCCAACATTCTATGACTGTCTCTCAGCCAGTCTTGCAATTTTTTTAAACTCTTGTGAACTTCAATTTATTTCATCAAATATCAGGTGACAAAAAGCTTATGCATTTTACTAATATTTGACTATTTGTTATCAGACTCTTTCTGAATTCAGGTGTTACCAGACTCTTTCTGAATTCAGATAGAATTATGGGCATGGAAGGTTTATGCTTTGTTTTTCACATGTATGTAGAAGTCATGAATAGATGGCAAAGAGAAATAATTACATATCATTACCTAAAGGTTTAATACATGCTGGTCAAATAAACACATTAATTATAGGCCTTTTTATTTTTTGCCAACCATTGGCATTCAGTTTTTCAAGGAAGAAAAAAAATAATGTGACATTTTCATGAATGAGGTATGTGGTTCTTGCATTTATTTAGTTGCCTTTTTTATACAACTACTACTCCAGCAGTCTGCAGTTTTTATGGCTTCTTAGTCTTCAAGGGAGAACATTAAGAAATGGTTCCCAACGATTTTTTTCATTTTTACAAAATGCTTTTGAGTCACTGTAAACTCCTGGGGACTGTGTGGATAAATATTTTTGGCATGTTTTTGGAAATGATTTGCCAGTCCACCTCCTAGGGCTGAGAAAGTGTGACTGGTCCAAGGTCACAGAGCCAGCTTTGTGCCTTTTCTGGGACAGTAGAATTTACAGTCTCCTGGTTGTGTATTGGGAGGGATAAGCAAACTTTAACACTCAGTTTCTTCATGTGGTGAAGGATCCATTCAAACTATTAAATATACTTTCATTATATTTCAGATTTTATGCTGGCGCATCGTCACAATTGATAAACCCACGTTTAAGCAAATTTATATGCTAAAATTTACCTAGAATGTTTACTTTCAAGTATTTCTTTTTCTGTCCTTATAAATATAGTTAAATTCTGCTCTGTTGTATGCAAAATACTTAGCTAATGGACTGATATGCCCAGTATTTTTTACAATTTGTTATTTTTATATATACATTTAATTTGTTTTATACTATTGATTGTTATTATGTTTCATCTTTGGCTGCATTAAAAATTTCTAATATAAATTCAGAAATATTAAATCAATAAATACAAATAAAAGAAATGGGAATTAAGAAATAAGACAGATTATAGAAGCTTCTTGTACAAAAGAAACAATTTTTGAGAGATGGAGATAATTTTGTTACTCTCCGTGACACATATTGTATACCAAATTTGTACTTACTGCTGAAAGAATAATTCTGTCATAAGAGGAGACTGCAGCTGTTTTATCCTTTGGTATTTTGCTTAATAACCTTTTGTTTATATAAAATAATAAATATGGCAATTGGCAACTGGCTTTGCATGGCACGCTGAAAAATATATTTATAATAAGTAAATGTTAGAATGTGTATTTCCAGACATAAAGGAATGTAACTTTTGAAATGCAATGGGGTCAAGATAGCCCCCATCCCAAGTTTTCATGGTAGTATTTTTATTATGTAAAAGTCTTTCTATTCTGAAAAAGTTCATGGAAAGTACAGTAACAATCACAACAAAAATATCTATCCTCAATTGACAAATGCACATTCATAGTGTAATATGATTTTGTGTGGCTGTTGAACTTATTTCACACTGCTTTTGAGAACAAATGCTTGTCCATCACAGGTCTGAATTACATCCTGAGGATAAGGATAATAATTAAGTTTTCAAAATAATTTACTTCTGCTAAAAGAAATTCTTATAAACCAAGCAACTGTAATATTAAACCTATTTAAGGTTAATAAAATGAATACAGTTTTGCTTATAGTTATAACTTGTTCAAAATTATTTTTAAAGTTCCTTTTCAGATTTATAAAGCTCCACATTATTCTAACTGAAGTTCAGTTCTTTCTAGTAATGAAGGGAATGGCAGTGAAATCTGCAGCCTCCTAAATAGCACCCACAAGCCTAACATTAAAGAAAAATTGCCTGAAATCTCTGTTGAAGAACCTGTCAAAGTCTTGTGAGAGCTTTTTTATTAGTTTGTCTTTTTGTTGCTAGTTTCATTGTAACACCTTGTGTGATGCAGTTGTATCTGCAAAGATTGCTGAGTAACATTTCCTTCCTTCAGACAGTATCACCCTGTTAGTGACAAAATTTTTGAATCAAGTATCAATAATGTTTGCATTTTGATGTAAGTGCACACTTGTGCCATCAGTTTTGTGTCATTTTATCTGATTTAACAAGAGTTACACTTACAGCTCAGATCAGTTCATTTGATTTGCATTATATTAATCTCACCTTAGGTTAGGTTTTTGCTACTGAATCCATTTTAGAATATTATCATCTGCTAATTCTTTCTGGAGAAATATTAGGTTAAGTAAGGAAAAATAAGGAAAAAAAATAAGAGAATAGATCTTTGTGCAGTTTTCTCACTTCTTGAGAATCAAAAACATTTCTATTACCAGGGCAAAGAAGACAGGGAATCCAGTTATAAATG
>JANHZU010001867.1:183315-194632 GCA_032468055.1 Acrochordus granulatus
AGACAGGGAGGCCTGGCGTAATGTAGTCCATGGGGTCGCGAAGAGTTGGACATGACTGCGCGACTGAACAACAACAATGTTTATAAAGATAGAGGTTTATTTTCTTAAATCACTCCTCTGGTGTTTCCAGCCTTGTCAGTTTGAAGTGAATAATTTCTTTAAAACATTTAAATTAGCAGAAATGCATGCAACTGCCCAGACCCAAAAACAGATATATTTCCTTCATAACCCCTGGAAAAGTTACTGATTAATTTTTATTCTTTTAGTTTAAGAGTAGAGATAACTTACATGGGAAGTAAAATCACAGGCCATTATCAATTTGAACAGACTTGTAAATCCATATTCTACACCATGCTCAGGAATGATCTAATTTCTGGGACAACATGACACATTTAAGTTGGTAAACAAGATAGTATACACACACATACACACACCTGCAAAAATCAAATAGATAAATTAGAAAGACAGATAGATAGATGAAAGACAGACAGAGGCAGACAGACAGACAGACAGATAGACAGATAGAATTCGAGTCCTCTTTTAAGCATGGAACCTGGCTGATGATGATTTTGGGCCAAATAGTTTTGTAAGCCTTAGACTAGGAAGTCAAAAACAAATCTGCTTCGATCTGCAAGCATGGTAGATTATGCTCCAAAACCTTTAATTAAGAGGTCTTCACCTTTCACGTTCATACGCATTTAGATTGCAATGTTTTCCAGCTTCTTTATTTGTGATTTAATCACATTTGTGATTTAATAAGTTTAACATATATTAAATTCAAATTTGCTTCCAATCACATTGAACTTATTACTTTTTGTAGTCTTGGGGGAAAAAAACCCTGTCTTTACCAACTTTATAGACATTTTGAAACTGGTTTGAATGATAACTGTATTCCTACTTCCTTTTATTTATTCTTCTTGTCAAAACTCCTATAGCATCTCTTACAGTTTTTTCTATTTTTTTATATTTATGCCTTCCTTAAATATTGTAATCGAGCTAGCTGCAATGGTTTATCTGAGTCTTAAAATTAGTTGTTAAGGGAGAAGGAAAACCATCCTGGTAATGTGATTATCAGCTCTGTGGATGACACTGACACCAATGGGGCTGTCTGACATCAGTCAGGTTGGCTGTCATGGCAACTATTCTGCAAGCACCATAACATTTATCCACCTATGTGTGAAATTAAACTGGAAACAAATTAATGGAAGAGAAACTGATATAGTATAATCTGGGAAGGGTACAAATTCATTGAAAAAAATATATTAATTAAGATGAATGTTATAGTTAGTTCATTGTTAGCTAGTTTTTATGGAATTTAAATACACTCTGATGGCTTTACATTTGCATACAGTCATATGAATAAAATGTGCAAATTTATACTAATTTGTGTGCTCAAAACCTTCTAGGTATATTATTTATTAATATTTATCCATTTTTATTTTATTTATAATTTATTTATCCATTTATTAGATAAAACCTGCTCATGATCTGGGATGTTTGCTTCCCAAGGAAAAAAGTTGAAGAATGCAATTTCGATATTCTATCCCCTCAATAAAAATATCCTTTTGTTAGATTGTTTCTTATTTTTATACTCCAACAGAAAAACACAATTTCAACAGGAAATCAAAAAAGATTTGGGATTCTAATTCTCAATGGATGTAAAACTTAAAGCTTCAAAAGATATATTAATTCTCATGTTACTTTTAGTTTGTCCTTTCCTTTGCATTTCTTCTTTTCTTTTTATTTTTAAGAAATTAATTGTGTTTTCTTTTGTCTTTTGTTTTTGTTTCACTTACCTAGAGAATTTGCTTAGAAGAAATTATTAGAAAGATATTTTATGTTGAATATAATGAAATGTCTATTAAAGTTATTCTAACAAAGTCCTTTGTCTCCTATATCTCATTCACTGAAAATTTAAAGATCTCAAAACAAAACGTAGTGAGAATATCCTTCCAATGAAGAGTTTAACACAGTGTCTGGGTCACAGTGGAGACAACCAGGTTTCATCCCCTTCAGGAAAACCACATGCATGAAAGGACACTGATCAAATATCTCAAAATAATGGACAGCAGCAGGATTTGAGAGATAAGAGAAGCCTTTGCTCAGCAATTCCTTGAATGTGATGAATGCTCCTTCAGTAGATCTTGCCTTGTGTTACTGTTTGGAGGCTGTCCCAAGGATAAAATGAATCTGTAATATTGCCTGGAGTTGTGAAAAGGTGAAGAGCACAGGAACTCATTGACTGGAAAAACGTTTTGCAAATCAGGTATTAGCATATTGATTACTGTGCCTTAAAGAAGACGCTAAGATGCTGATTACTTTAAAAAAAATCTACAAAATTGTTTGACTGATTCTGCAGCATTGATTTTGGTATAAATGTTATCTCAAGGGTAATTGCCACCTGTCACAAGTTATGCCAAAATAGGTTTTCAATAGTTGTTCACAAATCCCTTGTCAATGCCCTGTATTAGACTATAATGTAGATGTCTTAAGAACTGCTTACAGTGATAATGCCAGCTATATTTTAGAAGACCTCAAATCATTACTATCATTGTTTTCTACAATTAAGGTAGATTTTTATGATTTATTCATTTTTCATATCTTTAAATCACCTATCTCCTTCAGAGAAGTTCTCTGGGTGGTGTACAGTAAAATATTAAATATAAAAACTGTTAGGCTCAAAGAAGTAGGCACAGACAGCTCAGTTCTATTTTTTTGTTTATTGAAATTGCAAGGTCAGAAAAAACTGTCAGCCCAACACCTGAACTTCCCAAATAACCATTACAGTATTCATGAGGGATTGGACCTTCGGCATTTGTGCATATGCAGAGACTCCAAATGGAACCCCCTCTTCACTCCTGGCTCAACCCCTCCTTCTCCCACAAAAACAGTACAAAATTTAAAAAATTAGCAGAAAGTTAAACTTAATTAAAAGGCAAAGGGAGGGCTTTCGGGGCACTAGCCAGTCCCACTGATTGATACTGGAATTACTTTAGTTTACTTGCAAGTACAGTATTCTGATCATATAGCTGTTTATGATTTTTCCTAAATCCATGTATGAGACAGTCCATGCCAAAGATCTGTTATCATGACACTGTGGGGTTTCACTCCAATCCATTGTTACAGTCCCGGTGCTGTAGATCCATAGGAAATGATCCCAATATAAATTCATCCAATACTGTCAATTCTGCTAAGATTTTAGGGTTTTCAAATAATTATCCCAACAGAATTTTCAGTGGTAGCTTTTCACGCTTCTGGTACTAATTCTGGCTTCTACTACAGTGAAAATCTCACAGGAAAAGCTTCTTTTCATCTATCACAAGCTAAAAGAGTCCTGTGTTAATCTCCTCTAGATTTTATGAGGATTTAGTCATTCTGCTTTCAGACTGAGGACTATACTTGTCCTTTAACTGGTTGTGATCTTTCAGACTATATAGTTATGCAGCAACTATTGGATTTAATTTCACATAGATTTCAACATTAATTTAAATGTATTAATTTAATTAAAATCATTTTAGAGGGCCCCAATTTGCTGTATTTAATAGTAGCTGTTGAATAGTAGTCATTATACATAAAAACAAAATATTTTTTTCTAAACTGTTTGCCTAATTTATCAACTTTATACAATAGTAGTTTCATAAACCATTTAAATTTAACATACAGATGAATTCAACAAGAAGAAAAGAAAATGGTAAAATAAATTATAATAACTTTTAAGATATCTTTCAGTACAGATTAAAAACAGATGCTTTGCAGGACATAATCCTCCATATAAATTAGCTATTACAAAATTTTAATGCAAAATTAAATTTATTATGGTTGTGGCTTTGGCAAGAAGATATCTTGGCTTAAACACATAACCTTTGTTTATTAATATTGAAACTTGAGAAAAATATACATTTTATGGTGTGATAGGCCAAATATCTGCAACTTAAATACTAGAATTAGCACAATAAGTACATCAATCATTGTTACATAGATTAGAAATCATATACTCAAGCATGCCTATATGAAATATAATACACAAAGTACTGTTATATCTTTCACTTTCTTATTGGTAATATTCATGAACTTGTTTTTAATATGTAAGGGCCAAAGAAGAAAAGGGAGAAACAAGAGTGTCTGGGAATGCTTGTCCTCAATGTTGTATTCATTCCTAGCAGTAGAAATTATTTTGAACTGGTCTTTTCTGACACTGACAGTGACAGCAGGCAGCAGGCATCAGCCACAGATTGTCTATGGAAATGTGTTATATATCTTTGGGTATAGCAAGAGAACAGAAATCTGCATTGCCACAACTGTTTTTTTGGCAGACATGACTGAACAGCAAGCTGCCCTTTATCTTCCTACCAGGGAAGTCACTACAATATGAAATAATGTTATTGCACATTTTTGAAAGAGATGTTAACATCCTTCACAATGGATAAGCTTTTCTGTTTTTTTTAAATCATTGTACATAGTTTGCTATCCTTAACAATCTGTTAATGTTCATTTGATATGTCATTTCAAAGCAATTATAACTGTATATTAAACATCTTCAAATCCTTGTTCAAATATTTTTGAATCTGTATATTTATTGGTTATAGAAAAGAAATGGAAATATTTTCTCCCAGGCAGCAATTGTAAGAAAAAAAATCTTATTTATATAAACAAACAAATAAATGAACAAAGAATGGGCATTTGGCAGTACCTTAAATATCTTCGCATTCCTCAGTGTATAGAATATCAAAAGGGGAGGAAGTTTTAAGGTCAACTGAATTAAAATGCCCCCCCCCAATCTGTTTTTTGCTTTTAACTTGACCATATTGAGGAATTGCAGCCCACAATTTTGAGATAAGTCGTTGCGCTGTTGAATGACTCTTTCTGTCTCTTGGCAATTTTCTACCAATGCCCCATTGTTATTTTGAGAACAAATATGTCTTTCTGCATTAATGGCCTGCCTCTGTGGCCTGCTTGGAGTATCATACATTCCATCTTCCATATGAATACACAGCACAAAGCGTAAGCATGTGTGTACCCCACACCTAGAAATCAGCATGGGTGCTCACTACAAAGCAAAATCAGGAGCAACATAGTGACATTGTTTCTATTTCAAATCTAGTAAATTATAATTTAAATGTAAAAAATTGGTGGGATGAGCCAGAAAACAGAAAGGCAGAGTGGGACGGAGAAAAAGAGAAATATTTGCTCTTTTGCTTGCTTGCTTGCATAGCATAATGTGCACTCTGATCACACAAACACATACACAGAGAGACACAAAGATATTATGGAGAATGTCATTGAAAGTAATCAATTCATTTATCTGCAGATAATTATGAAACTGCAACAACAACTCAATGTAATATTGTACGTCAAAAAGTAAAAATAAACATGAACCTCACAGCAACAGTATCCCATACTGCAACATTTCTAAAGAAAAAAGAGAGGATTTAAATAATGTACTATGTACGAAAAGAATGAAACACTTTGCTAGAACTGAATGAATTAATATGGATAATAATTCGAAGAAATAAATTATTGCATAATTTAAAATAAAACTCCATTTATGTTATTGATATCCCAATAATATTTGGTGAATAATTCATTGAAGAAGACTTTCCTCATTTATTTAATAAATTATTCACAAGAAAATCACAAAAAAACCTCACAAGGAAAATTAGTCTAATAACTTTTTGAAAGACTGAAAATCCAAATGTTCTCCAGTAAAATATTTCTAAAATCTGGGATATTAAAAAAATGACTCATTCTCACTTAGAAAGAGAAAGAAAATGACATGATGAATAATTCAACCAGGGTGACAGGGCATCCTTCAGCACACCTGAGGACCACAACTTGATGAGGGATATCAGGAAAGGTATGACACCTACACCTCTGCCTGACAATATATTTTAGAAGTTTGTCCATCTTTTTCCCTGTCTCTTTTCTGTCATTCAAATACTGAAATTCAGTCACACAACATTCAAGGTGTAACCATGCATGCCTGCAATTCATAGCCTGGATTTGCAGCTTTTCTGCCTGCTTGTTTAGTCAGCAAATAGAACTCACAGCTCTGGTCGCAAGTGGAGAATCTCGAGGGAACAAATAGCACTGCTGCTGCCAGTTCAGTAGAATGGAAACAGATGTCATCTTAGTTGGGAGGACACGCTGTAGCTTCTTGCCACCCCATGGCTCTTATTTCCCAACAACCTGATTTTACAATTCATGCTGGTAACAAATTAAACTAATTCAGTCTATGAATAAGTAGATTGGGTTTCATATTGGTAACCTGGACAGTGAAAAATAAAAATTCCCTTAAGTCAAGGTCAAATCTTGCTAACTTTGAAGACAACTATGAAAGTAGTTTGCTATTATCCCCTCCGTCTCCTTCTCATCTAAACCTACAGTCCTGGGATTTCCAATGATTTCCTGTCCTTGTACTAATCAAATACCAATCCTGCTTCACTGTTTAGCCTCCAAATTGAGCCATGGTCAATTAGATGTTGCCACCTACTGGATGGACACTTATCCATTAAATCTTGTTATAGCAGGTTTGCTATGTTTAATGACAAATTCTTATTATTTTTTAAAAATGAACTAATAAGTTTCTAATATCCAACTTTTACACAGTCTGTTTGCTTCTGTGTAATCATACTATTTTTATTTATGTATGAATTTGTTAAACTTTCATCAAATCTTTACTCAGGAGTTCAGTATTATATACCTATTGTTTATCCATCCCTTTCCTCCCCAACAATAAGCCTGTGAAATAGACTAGGCTGAGAAACTGCCTGATTAAAGGTAAGGGGGGGGATTAAATCTTGTTCTTCTAATTATAGTGCAGCACTGTATCCAGTCTACCATACTGGCTTTCCACTGGATTTTTTTATTCCTCAATATATTACGTAGAGCGTGTCTCTGAACAGAAATTCAAACATAAGATTATGAAAGAGTAAGGCATTCTATTGAGTGATCATGACTACTACCTTTACTATTTTAACATTTCCCTATGCATGACCGAGACCAGAAAGAGATGAAATATCAAATGTGTATGTTCTTTATTTCCCATAAAGAAGTTGCACACTGGGAATTGTTGAAAAGGGGCTCACAAGGTATCATTTGCAATTACTAGGACTTCAGTAGGATTCCATTTTTTAAAAAATAATTTTTTGTAGTTGTAGGTAAAGTTTGGACATTTGAAATTTGAAGTTATATGACAGTGCTTGGAGCTAGAAAACCTTGATGACACATCTGAAGGCTTGTAAAGTCAACCAGACTTTAAATTTTGATGTTAAGGTTAAGCTTTCAACTTCATCTCAAAGTCTTTATCAAAAGTAATTAAAAATAGGAACCTCCATGGTAAAGAGGAAGGGGCAAGGTAAAACAATCACAGGTCCATGTGGTCTTAAAGGAGCAGGCAGACTCACCATTCTCCTATAGCAAACAATTGCAAAATGCAGGAAACAATGCAGAAAGAATCCTCAGTCATCCAGACATCAAAATCTATCTTTGCCATGAAAGCTGCTGGATTGGAGCTGATTGTAATGAAGGGCAATGGGGGATGGTGTTAAGTCTATTTACATCTTTGGAGTCCCTTCTTTCTCCTATTTTAATTGCTTTTGATAAAGACTTTGCAATGACGTTGAAAGCTTAACCTTAACATCAAAAATTAAGGACCCGTTGACAAGATTTACAAGCCTTCAGATGACTGAGGAGTCTTTCTTCCTTGATGACACATATTCTAAAGTACTGTATATTCAAAAACAGCTCTACATAGAGAGTATTAAGCTAACTTAATACAAATATGATAAGAATACAACCTATTTTGAGTAAGTGTACATCTTACACTAAGTCAATAACCTTCTAATTTCTCTGACTACTTGATTGTTCAGAAGAACTGTAAATCTCATTTTTAAAATAGGGTTTAACCCTTTCCAAAAACTATGAGACTGTGAGAACTTCCAACAACCAGCATCTTATCTTGATTAAGTTCCATATTTGTATGATTTCTTCATCTAAGTGAAAATCAATGGCAAACACCAAGGATCTCCAATTTCTTTATCCTCAAACATTAGAGTCTTTCTAAATTATCTCATTCTAGTGGTTTCATACACATGTTAAAGTAGCATAGCATTTCTAAGTTCAAGCCACAAGATCTTTTTTGGCAGAAAATAATGCTATGTGTGTCTTCCAGCTAAGAATTCTTGTGGGACCTCAACTGTGTGGAAGGGATGCCTTCTTAGAACTTTTGTACATAAGGATTTCATTTGTTAGTTTGTTTTTAATAGACAGAGGATATTAGAAGTACAAAGGAAGTTATTTAAATTAATTAGATATTCTGAGCATTTATATAGAATATTCAGAAAAAGCCTTAATAGATTTTTAATATTCTACAGGAATGCTAAAAACATTCTAGACAACAATATTATTAAAAGATTTCCATATTACTTTGGATCAATGTTATGCTTATGGATGTCATTAAAACATGATTTAAAGTCCTGTGTATTTCCTGTCCATTTGTAGTATCCTTTTTGTGCGTTGCTGGCCAGACCACAATCTTGTTCTTTTTTATTTTTCTTCTTTTTATTATTTATATTTGTTTGTTATATTGTGAACTGCCAGAGTCATTTTGAATGAGTAGCACTTAAACTGACTAAATTAAATCAAATTAAAGAAGGTGTATACTGCAACTACCAGTTCCATGTACTGATGATCCCCTTCAGACATGACTAAGTGCTGAAAAGGTATGCCAGATTATTTACAATTGCAGTCAGTCCTCAACTTACTATTTGTTTAATGACCATTTAAAGTTACAACAGCATTGAAACAAGTGACTTGCAACCAGTCCTCACACTTAAGACCATCACAGCAATCCCACGGTCACATGGTAAAAATTTGGGTGCTTGGCAATCAGCATGTACAGGTATTTACAATGGTTGCAGAATTCCAGGGTCACATGATCAACATTTGTAACCTTCCCAGCCAATTTCTAATAAGGAAAGTTAAGAGAAAAAGGCAGATTCACTTAATGAACCCCTGATTCATTTAACAACTACAGTAATTTGCTTAAGAACCATGACAAAAAAAGTCATAAAATTGGGTGTGACTCAGTTAACAACTCCCTTGCTTAGCAACAGAAATTCTGGTCCCAACTGTGGTTGTAATCTAAAGAGTACCAGTAGATAATATGTAATTATTATATCTAATAAATAATAATAAATAATAAAATATACAATACAAAACAAAACAAACATAGTACTAATAGTAATAGGGGCCTTGGGAACAATCCCAAAACAACTGGAGCACCACTTGAACACCATTGGCACTGACAAATTCACCATCAGTCAATTGAAAAAGGCAGAATTACTCAGAACAGTTTACATCTTGCGAGGATACATTTAACAATATCAAAACAGCACCTGCCTATCCCAGGTCCTTGAGAAGGACTCGATAGGTGAACAAAAATGCCAAATCCAGTCTAAGCATCTGGCTGACTGCGTGACAAACAATAATGTATGAAAAAATACTATAATATTTTGTAATATGATTTCAATATTATATGAACAATAATGTAATAAAAATCCCACGCGTTTTCTTCAAAACTTTTTTTCTTTAAACTTCTAGGAAATCTACTCAGGACAAATCAGTGATTAAATTGAGCCTTAGTCATAACCACTCTGAAGAAGACCTCTTGCTGAAGTTGCAGTCATCAAAATCAGCAGCATGTAATTGCTTTTCTTTCTTCCTTCAACCCTGCACTGCAAGATTTTAAATAAATAGCTCTATTTCATTTTTTAGAATCTAGTACTGTAAAGCTCACCAGCAGGAAGGTGAAGGAGGGCAAGCTGCCAAGCAGCTCTAGACATTTTAGAATCAATATCCCTTCATAGCAGAGGCTGCTCTCCCCTTGGGGAGAAAAAAACACTCTTTCCTTTAAGGACTAAACGCCAAAAGAGTGACTTTTTCCTTCTGTGATGACTCATTTAGTGGCAAATTTTATAATACCAATGTTCTAAACCAGATATCTAAAAAGCCTCGCTTTGGATAGTGATGTGTGACATCACAACTAAACCAAGCTGCTAAGGCAACACACCAGATTGCTACTTTTATAGTTGTTGCTGCTGAACACTTCTTGAAACTGTTGTCATACTTGGCTTCTTAGGCACTGCTAGGCTGGGAGTGGGCAGATGTGCCCCTACTTCAGAATGAAGACATCGCCAGAAGGGAGGCTGGAGTCTATTGCAACTGCACAATGAATATCAGCAAAAGTGCCCTTCCTTTTGAACTCTGCAGTCATGGCAATCATAACAAATCGAAGCATATGTGAAAAGATATTCCCTGGAATAGAAAGAATGAGTTGTGATTTTCTAAAGAAACTGTCCCGATTCATGCTTCTCTGACACAGATTGCAGTGCCGTTCACCTTTGCAGATTCCAGGCTTTAAAATAAAATGCCTTACAGTAATAAGGCTGTGTGTGTTGCATTATTTTTAGATCTATAGTTTGAGATATAAATGAAAAAAGACAGGTTTGGGTGAAAACATTCAAAATGATCCACGTCTACAGCAACGATGAGATGATTTTTTTACCAGCTTCCATCCTAGTTGTCTGATTTGCTTTATTCCATATGTACTACTTTACATATATTCTAATTTTATTAAAGCATGTAGAGCAAACCATTTTTTTATGATAGGAGAGCAGATAAACATAATGGGCCAAACTCTATCACTCCTGTTAATTCATGTAAAATCTCAAAAACGAAAACCCAACCCTTGATTTAAATGTGTTTTTAAAAATAGCATAACAATTTTTGGGGACGTGGAGCAGTTAAGAGGCTAGGCTTGTTGGCTGGATGACTCGAGACCCAAGTGTTGCTATGCTATGGGGTGAGCTCCCATTCCAGCCCAGCTCCAGCCAACCCAGCAGTTCAAAAGCATGTAAAAATGCAAGTAGCTAAATAGGTACCACCCCTGGTAGGAAGATAACAGCACTTTGTAATACTACATAGTCATGCCAGCCAAATGATCACAGAATAGGCTCTTGACTATGAAACAGAGATGAACATCACCCTAGAGTCGGCCACGACTGGCAGGAGAAACCTTTACCTTTCTTAAATATTATATACTGGAATTATTGATGTCACACAATCCTGCACTTTGATACAATTTCCCACAAAAATGTACTGACGCACAACAAATATGATTTCCTCAAATTTATGTTTTGGGACTAATCACTGCATAATGGTAAAGCTTGGACATAAAAATATGGCTCAAGCAATGTTTTAAGCGAGAAAGATTGTGCAAGATGAATTTGCCGGTTTTGCTTTTTCTGGCAATCTCCAT